>JASIRB010003267.1:0-89924 GCA_030323885.1 Branchipolynoe longqiensis | reverse complement strand
ACAGAGTGAGGGTCTTAGTACAGAACACAGTCCTGTACACCGGACACAGAGTGAGGGTCTTAGTACAGAACACTGCACTACAACACAGTCCTGTACACCGGGCACAGAGTGAGGGTCTTAGTACAGAACACTGCACTACAATACAGTCCTGTACACCAGGTACAGAGTGAGGGTCTTAGTACAGAACATTGCACTACAACACAGTCCTGTACACCGGGCACATAGTGATGGTCTTAGTACAGAACACTGCACTACAACACAGTCCTGTACAACCGGCACAGAGTGAAGGGTCTTAGTACAGAACACTGCACACAATACAGTCCTGTACGACGCAGGACAGTGAGGGACTTAGTACAGAACATTGTGCACTACAACACAGTCCTGTACACCGGGCACAGAGTGAGGGTCTTAGTACAGAACACTGCACTACAATACAGTCCTGTACACCAGGTACAGAGTGAGGGTCTTAGTACAGAACATTGCACTACAACACAGTCCTGTACACCGGACACAGAGTGAGGGTCTTAGTACAGAACACTGCACTACAACACAGTCCTGTACACCAGGTACAGAGTGAGGGTCTTAGTACAGAACATTGCACTACAACACAGTCCTGTACACCGGGCACAGAGTGATGGTCTTAGTACAGAACACTGCACTACAACACAGTCCTGTACGCCGGGCACAGAGTGAGGGTCTTAGTACAGAACACTGCACTACAACACAGTCCTGTACACCGGGCACAGAGTGAAGGAGTTAGTACAGGACACTGCACTACAACACAGTCCTGTACACCAGACACAGAGTGAGGGTCTTAGTACAGAACACTGCACTACAACACAGTCCTGTACACCGGGCACAGAGTGAGGGAGTTAGTACAGAACACTGCACTACAACACAGTCCTGTACACCGGGCACAGAGTGAGGGTCTTAGTACAGGACACTGCACTACAACACAGTCCTGCACGCCGGGCACAGAGTGAGGGTCTTAGTACAGAACACAGTCCTGTACACCGGACACAGAGTGAGGGTCTTAGTACAGAACACTGCACTACAACACAGTCCTGTACACCAGGCACAGAGTGAGGGTCTTAGTACAGAACACTGCACTACAACACAGTCCTGTACACCGGGCACAGAGTGAGGGTCTTAGTACAGAACATTGCACTACAACACAGTCCTGTACCCGGGCACAGAGTGAGGGTCTTAGTACAGAACACTGCACTACAACACAGTCCTGTACACCGGGCACAGAGTGAGGGTCTTAGTACAGGACACTGCACTACAACACAGTCCTGTACACCGGGCACAGAGTGAGGGTCTTAGTACAGAACACTGCACTACAACACAGTCCTGTACACCGGGCACAGAGTGAAGGTCTTAGTACAGGACACTGCACTACAACACAGTCCTGTACACCAGCACAGAGTGAGGTCTTAGTACAGAACACTGCACTACAATACAGTCCTGTACGATACAGTGACCGGTGTGTGGGGGTGGGGGGTGGGGGGGCGCACTCACCACTCGTGTGTCAGGATGTCAAACTCTCCGTACAGTTGCCCCATCGTGATACATACAGTGACCAGTGTGTGTGTCTGGGGAGGGGGGCACTCACCACTCGTGTGTCAGGATGTCAAACTCTCCGTACAGCTGCCCCATCGTGATGGACTTGGGGTTCAGCACGTACGTGAGGGTCGTCGTGAAGTTGCTGCCGTCTGGGGCCAACTTGCCTTTGCACAAAGTTTGAGCCATTTGTAGCATCTCGTAGCACTAATAAAAGGAGGAGAGGCTGTTTGTAACATTTAAACACGGCAGCTTGTAACACTGAGTAAACAGGGTAGGCTGTTTGTAACATTTAAACACAGCAGCTTGTAACGTTGAGTAAACAGGGTAGGCTGTTTGTAACATTTAAACACATCAGCTTGTAACACTGAGTAAACAGGGTAGGCTGTTTGTAACAATTAAACACAACAGCTTGTAATACTGAGTAAACAGGGTAGGCTGTTTGTAACATTTAAACACAACAGATTGTAACACTGAGTAAACAGGGTAGGCTGTTTGTAACATTTAAACACAACAGCTTGTAATACTGAGTAAACAGGGTAGGCTGTTTGTAACATTTAAACACAACAGCTTGTAATACTCAAGAGGGTAGGCTGTTTGTAACATGTAAACACAGCAGCTTGTAACACTGAGTACACAGGGAAAGCTGTTTGTAACATGTAAACACAGCAGCTTGTAACACTGAGTAAACAGGGAAAGCTGTTTGTAACATTTAAACACAGCAGCTTGTAACACTGAGTAAACAGGGTAGGCTGTTTGTAACATGTAAACACAGCAGCTTGTAACACTGAGTAAACAGGGAAAGGTGTTTGTAACATTTAAATATAGCAGCTTGTAACACTGAGTAAACAGGGAAAGCTGTTTGTAACATTTAAATACAGCAGCTTGTAAGATCTTGTAACACTGAGTGGACATGAGGCAGGCTGTAACATTTAAACATAGCTTGCAGTCTGCAGAATCGCGAAACACCTAATAGCTGTATAGGCTCACAGGAAACTCCCTCCGAAAATAAGTAAATATTCTACTGCACAATGAAGAAGAAGTGGGTGTGGGCACACTGTGGGTGTGGGTGTGGGCACACTGCGGGTGTGGGCACACAGCGTGTGTGGGGTGTGCACACTCTACCTTGGTCTTGCCGGACCCGGTGGGTCCGACGAGCATGAGTCCGTGCCGCACGACGGTCGTCTCGTACAGCTGGATGCACTTGTGGATGAAGCCGGGCACGTTCTTGAGTCGCGCCTTGCGACACGCTGTCTTCAGCGCCTCATCCAGGTCGCCGTAGTCCATCGGCTCTTCCTTGATGTTGGGGAACAGGTCGGACATGATGCCGTTGAAGAGCTTCAGGTCGTCCATGAGGAACTTGGGCACGTTCACGTCGCGGATGGCCCGCAGTGTGATCAGCTCCTCGTTCATCGTCGGGTTCTGCCGCTTCAGATTGCCGGCCGCCGAGATGACCGACTTGACGGCGCGCATCCCGAAGTCGTAATGGTCCTGCGGCATGAAGCAGTGAGCAGGCGCGTCAGTACAATCACCCGGGAGAGGGGCTTCTAGGTGCAGTCAGTGCGCAGGCGCGTCAGTACATGCACCCGGGAGAGGGGCTTCTAGGTGCAGTCAGTGCGCAGGCGCGTCAGTACATGCACCGGGGAGAGGGGCTTCTAGGTGCAGTCAGTATGCAGGCGCATCAGTACAATCACCCAGGAGAGGGGCTTCTGGGTGCAGTCAGTGCGCAGGCGCATCAGTACAGGCACCAGGGAGAGGGGCTTCTGGGTGCAGTCAGTGTGCAGGCGCATCAGTACAATCAGCGGGGAGAGGGGATTCTGGGTGCATTCAGTGCGCAGGCGCATCAGTACAAACACCGGGGAGAGGGGCTTCTGGGTGCAGTCAGTGCGCAGGCGCATCAGTACAGGCACCGGGGAGAGGGGCTTCTGGGTGCAGTCAGTGCGCAGGCGCGTCAGTACAATCACCCGGGGAGAGGGGATTCTGGGTGCAGTCAGTGCGCAGGCGCGTCAGTACAGGCACCGGGGAGAGGGGCTTCTGGGTGCAGTCAGTGTGCAGGCATGTCAGTACAGGCACCGGGGAGAGGGGCTTCTGGGTGCAGTCAGTGCGAATGCGCGTCAGTACAGGCAGCGGGGAGAGAGGCTTCTGGGTGCAATCAGTGCACAGGCGCCTCAGTACAATCAATTGGGGAGAGGGGCTTCTGGGTGCAGTCAGTGTGCAGGCAGGTCAGTGAAGGCACCGGGGAGAGGGGCTTCTGGGTGCAGTCAGTGCGCAAGTCATACATGTTTAACCGTTACCTTGTGACACTAGGCACTTCATTTTAGACACCCGCGTTGTCTAATATAAAGCAGTCACTGCTCTATATGTGAGTGGAGGCACCCCTTGGATTTGTATCCTATACTAGTTCAGAGTTCTAGATATTTTAAATGTACGTTTAAAGCTTAGCCAATTTTCTCCATTTAAAAGTTGAAATTGCGATGGTTTTCAGCCAGAATAAAGAACAAAAGTGAGGTCAGAATGGACTGAGTATTACCAATGTGTCAAACTGGGCGGGTTGACTACTTAAATGCAGTTGACTGCTTAAAGGCCGTGACTGCTTAAAGGCAGTGACTGCTTAAAGGCAGTTGACTGCTTAAAGGCAGTTGACTGCTTAAAGGAAGTTGACTGCTTAAAGGAAGTTGACTGCTTAAAGGCAGTTGACTGCTTAAAGGCAGTTGACTGCTTAAAGGCAGTTGACTGCTTAAAGGCAGTTGACTGCTTAAAGGCAGTTGACTGCTTAAAGGCAGTTGACTGCTTAAAGGCAGTTGACTGCTTAAAGGCAGTTGACATCTGACGGGGGTCTAAAGGACCCTGACATACCTTCACTGTGTCTCAGCACGGCCTGTACTGGACTGGCACAACAAGGACCACGAAAACCCTTCCATCAGGTGTCTATTGTACAGTCCAGTTAAACACCACTTACTGCATGTACCTCAACTTACTAGTCCTTTACGTTACTTTATGTAATCATTACTGTACTACTAGTCTTGTACATTGCATCATGTAACTATGCTGTACTACTAGTTTTGTGCATTGCGTCATGTAACTATACAGTACTAGTCTTGTACATTCCGTCAAGTAACTATACTGTACTAGTTTTGTGCATTGCATCATGTAACTATACTGCACTAGTCTTGTACATTACTTCATGTAAATATACTGTACTAGTCTTGTACATTGCGTCATGTAACAATAGTGTACTAGTCTTGTACATTGCGTCAAGTAACTATACTTTACTAGTCTTGTACATTGCATCATGAAACTATGATGTACTAATAGTTTTGTGCATTGCATCATGTAACTATACTGCACTAGTCTTGTACATTACTTCATGTAAATATACTGTACTAGTCTTGTACATTACTTCATATAAATATACTGTACTAGTCTTGTACATTGCGTCATGTAACAATAGTCTACTAGTCTTGTACATTGGGTCAAGTAACTATACTTTACTAGTCTTGTACATTGTGTCATGTAACTATACTGTACTAGTCTTTACATTGTGTCATCTAACTATACTGTACTAGTCTTGTACATTGCATCATGTAACAATAGTGTACTAGTCTTGTACATTGCGTCAAGTAACTATAGTGTACTAGTATTGTACATTGCGTCATGTAACAATAGTGTACTAGTCTTATACATTGCGTCAAGTAACTATAGTGTACTATTCTTGTACATTGTGTCATGTAACTATACTGTACTAGTCTTATACATTGCGTCATGTAACAATACTGTACTAGTCTTGTACATTGCGTCAAGTAACTATAGTGTACTAGTCTTATACATATACTAGTTGTACATTACGTTGTTCGCTGTCTGTCTGTAACTAACACCTCTGGTTTGAGAGTGTGCAGGGCGAGCTGACAAACCTGTGAGCTGAGTTGTTCAGAAGACAACTTGAAGGTGGTTGTGATCTTCTTGGCGAGGGTCTTTGCTTCTGAGAATCCGAACGAGAAGAGACTGATCTCCGCGATGAGTGCGTAGTCAGGCACCATCATCGACATGGGGCGGAACAGGGCCTGCAAACGTCAGAGCACACGTCACATAAGTCACACGTCACACACGTCGTGCGAGAACTCAAATCAACTGTAGTGGCTACACCAGGGGTGAAAGTGATATCCGGCAAAAATCGCGCCAATCAGCAGAACCAAACCGTCGTGTTTGCAGCAACAGTAAATTTCCGCGAAAACGCAGTGGATTACCTTGAGGTTATCCAGACCCCAGTGTCTGTCTGTCACTGAGACTGTTGTGGATTACCTTGAGGTTCTCCAGACCCCAGTGTCTGTCTGTCAATGAGACTGTTGTGGATTACCTTGAGGTTCTCCAGACCCCAGTGTCTGTCTGTCACTGAGACTGTCGTGGATTACCTTGAGGTTCTCCAGACCCCAGTGTCTGTCTGTCACTGAGACTGTCGTGGATTACCTTGAGGTTATCCAGACCCCAGTGTCTGTCTGTCACTGAGACTGTTGTGGATTACCTTGAGGTCCTCCAGACCCCAGTGTCTGTCTGTACCTGAGACTGTCGTGGATTACCTTGAGGTTCTCCAGACCCCAGTGTCTGTCTGTCCCTGAGACTGTCGGGGATTACCTTGAGGTTCTCCAGACCCCAGTGTCTGTCTGTCACTGAGACTGTTGTGGATTACCTTGGGGTTCTCCAGACCCCAGTGTCTGTCTGTCCCTGAGACTGTCATGGATTACCTTGAGGTCCTCCAGACCCCAGTGTCTGTCTGTCACTGAGACTGTTGTGGATTACCTTGAGGTTCTCCAGACCCCAGTGTCTGTCTGTCACTGAGACTGTTGTGGATTACCTTGAGGTTATCCAGACCCCAGTGTCTGTCTGTCACTGAGACTGTTGTGGATTACCTTGAGGTTATCCAGACCCCAGTGTCTGTCTGTCCCTGAGACTGTTGTGGATTACCTTGAGGTTATCCAGACCCCAGTGTCTGTCTGTCACTGAGACTGTTGTGGATTACCTTGAGGTTATCCAGACCCCAGTGTCTGTCTGTCACTGAGACTGTTGTGGATTACCTTGAGGTTATCCAGACCCCAGTGTCTGTCTGTCACTGAGACTGTCGTGGATTACCTTGAGGTTATCCAGACCCCAGTGTCTGTCTGTCACTGAGACTGTCGTGGATTACCTTGAGGTTATCCAGACCCCAGTGTCTGTCTGTCACTGAGACTGTTGTGGATTACCTTGAGGTTGTCCAGACCCCAGTGTCTGTCTGTCACTGAGACTGTCGTGGATTACCTTGAGGTTGTCCAGACCCCAGTGTCTGTCTGTCACTGAGACTGTTGTGGATTACCTTGAGGTTATCCAGACCCCAGTGTCTGTCTGTCCCTGAGACTGTTGTGGATTACCTTGAGGTTGTCTGGTAGCTCTGTCCTCCCAGCGTACCCGGGGTTCATGGTGATGAAGACAGCACAGGATGGCTTCAGCATCAGCTCGGCACCCTCGAACATGAAGCGGTCCAGCTGGAAGGCACACAGGCACTTACTGACCTCGCATCGCAGAGCACGGCGGGGCATAGAAGGGCACAGTACGGCATATAAGGGCACAGTGGGGCATAGAAGGGCACAGTGGGGCATAGAATGGCACAGTGCACAGTAGGGCATAGAAGGGCACAGTGAGGCATATAAGGGCACAGTGGGGCATAGAAGGGCACATTATGGCACAGTGCACATTAGGGCATAGAAGGGCACAGTGGGACATATAAGGGCACGGTGGGGCATATAAGGGCACAGTACGACACAGTGGGGCATAGAAGGGCACAGTACGGCACAGCGGGGCATAGAAGGGCACAGTGCACAGTCAGGCATAGAAGCTTACAGTGGGGGATAGAAGGGCACAGTACGGCATGGTGGGCCATAGAAGGGCACATTATGGCACAGAAGGGCACAGTTCACAGTAGGGCATAGAAGAGCACAGTGCACAGCCGGGCATAGAAGCTCACAGTGGGGCATAGAAGGGCACAGTACGGCACGGTGGGCCATAGAAGGGCACAGCAGGGCACAGTAGGGCACTGTGGGGCACAGCAGGGCACTGTTCTGGGGCATATAGTACATACAGTAGGATACAGTAGTACACCGTATGATACAGTATGATACACTAGAACACAGCAGGATACAGTAGTACACAGTATGATACAGTATTGTACAGTAGGATACAGTATGATACAGTATGATACAGTAGTATACCGTATGATACATTAGGATACAGTAGGACAGTGTGATACAGTAGGATACAGTAGTACACAGTAGGATACAGTATGATACAGTAGAATACAGTAGGATAGTGTAGTACACAGTAGGATACAGTAGAATACAGTAGGATACTGTAGGACACAGTAGGATACAGGAGTACACAGTATGATACATTATGATACAGTAAGACACATTATGATACAGTAGGATACAGTAGGACACAGTAGGATACAGTAGTACACAGTAGGATACAGTAGAATACAGTAGTACACAGTAGGATACAGTATGATACAGTAGAATACAGTAGGATAGTGTAGTACACAGTAGGATACAGTAGAATACAGTAGGATACTATACGACACAGTAGGATACAGTAGTAAACAGTAGGATACAGTAGAATACAGTAGTACACAGTAGAATACAGTAGTACACAGTAGTACACAGTAGAATACAGTAGGATAGTGTAGTACACAGTAGAATAGAGTAGGATACTGTAGGATACAGGAGTACACAGTATGATACATTATGATACAGTAGGACACATTATGATATAGTAGGATACAGTAGGACACAGTAGGATACAGTAGTACACAGTAGAATACAGTAGGATACAGTAGGATACATTAGTACACAGTATGAAACAGTAGAATACTGTAGGATACAGTAGTACACAGTACGATACAGTAGAATACAGTAGGATACAGTAGGACAGTGACTACAGACGGCGTCTCGTTAGAGGGTCAGTGCTCACCCGCTCAATCTGCGCCTTCTGGATCGTCATGATCTGCATGGCGATCACAGACAACACCTCGATATCAATTCGGTTGAACTCGTCAAAGCAGGCCCAGGCTCCGGCACTGTAAAGGTCAAATGGTGGTTGGTGACCGAGTGTTACAAGGTGTAGGATGTCACAGACTGGGTCACACTCTGTAGCAGACTAGTCACATCGGAAGCAGGCCTTACAGAATCACTAATCTCATTATACAGCTGTGATACAGGTTTAACAACGTTACTAATCTCACCAAATAGCTGTGATACAGGCTTAACAACATTACTAATCTCACCAAATAGCTGTGATACAGGTTTAACAACGTTACTAATCTCACCAAATAGCTGTGATACAGGCTTAACAACGTTACTAATCTCATTATACAGCTGTGAAACAGGTTTAACAACATTACTAATCTCACCCACCATACAGCTGTGATACAGGCTTAACAACATTACTAATCTCATTATACAGCTGTGAAACAGGTTTAATGACGTTGCTAATCTCACCATATAGCTGTGATACAGGCTTAACAACGTTACTAATCTCACCAAATAGCTGTGATACAGGCTTAACAACATTACTAATCTCACCATATAGCTGTGATACAGGCTTAACAACGTTACTAATCTCACCAAATAGCTGTGATACAGGCTTAACAACGTTACTAATCTCATTATACAGCTGTGAAACAGGTTTAACAACGTTACTAATCTCACCATACAGCTGTGATACAGGCTTAACATTACTAATCTCATTATACAGCTGTGAAACAGGTTTAATGACGTTGCTAATCTCACCATACAGCTGTGATACAGGCTTAACAACGTTACTAATCTCACCAAATAGCTGTGATACAGGCTTAACAACGTTACTAATCTCATTATACAGCTGTGAAACAGGTTTAACAATGTTACTAATCTCACCATACAGCTGTGATACAGGCTTAACAACATTTCTAATCTCACCAAATAGCTGTGATACAGGCTTAACGTTACTAATCTCACCATAGAGCTGTGATACAGGCTTAACAACATTACTAATCTCACCATAGAGCTCTGATACAGGCTTAACAACATTACTAATCTCACCATAGAGCTGTGATACAGGCTTAACAACGTTACTAATCTCATCATAGAGCTGTGATACAGGCCTAACAACCTTACTAATCTCATCATAGAGCTGTGAAGCAGGTTTACCGACATTACTAATCTCATCATAGAGCTGTAAAACAGGTTTAACGACATTACTAATCTCATCACATAGCAGTGAAGCAGGCCTTGCAGCATTGACTTGCCATACAACTGTTATGTATCCTGATGACACCTGGTGTAGTGTGCATGAACTACCATCAAACGTTGACATACCTGGCCAGGCCCTTGAAAAACTTGCCCATAGCCATGAAGTCAAGCTGGTCAGAACAGTTGAACACGACGCACTGTATGGCAAAAGCCTTTGCCAGATCCTGAAAGGAATTTAATCCAGCATTAAACCTAAAATGGTCCTACATGTCAGGATAGTCTCTCAACAACGGTCAGGGAAATGAACATATCTTAGAGGACAAATTGTTTACAAGCATATACAGAATTTGGTGTATTATTATACATATATATATATGATGTAATAGTGTAAATAGTACAGTATAACCCCATTAAACTAAGCTCGGTTAAACCAAACGATCTGTTAATCCAAACTTTTGTCGGCAGCCCAGCAAAATACTACCCTTTATCATATAAAAAAGTTGGTTAAACCAAAGTTGGTTAATCCAAATTATCGGTTAATCCAAACAAAATTGTTGGACCCCAGGCCACTTCCGGTACGGTCAAACCCAAACTTTCATGTGGTTATCAGGTCATCTGAGACCCTACCGCCTCTTACACCACGCTTGTTTGGATAAGTGTTAGCAGTAGTGTGTGTGTGGGGGGGGGGGGGGGGGGGGGGGAGTGAGTAGGGTGGCGAGCGGAAATGTGTGTGTGGGCAGTAGTGTGTGTGTGTGTGGTGTGTGTGTGTGGGGGGGGTCAAAGTCGAAGCCAAAGCTCGGTTAAACCAATGATCGGTTAATCCAAATAAATTTCTAGGGTCCCTTCAAGTTTGGTTTAACGGGGTTATACTGTATATACCAAATGTGGTATTTCAGAAAACACTAAGTAGTATATACAAAGTGATGTGTATCAGTCAAACACTGTAAGTAGTATATACAAAGTGATGTAATCAGACCACACTGTAAGTAGTACATACAACGTGGTGTGTATCAGTCAGACACGGTAAGTAGTATATACAAAGTGACATGTATCAGTCAAACACTGTAAGTAGTATATACACCGTGATGTAATCAGACAAACACTGTAAGTGGTATATACAAAGTGATGTGCACCAGTCAAACACTGTAAGTAGTATATACAAAGTGATGTAATCAGACAAACACTGTAAGTAGTATATACAACGTCCTGTAATCAGACAACACTGTAAGTAGTATATACAAAGAGATGTAATCAGAAAAACACTGTAAATATTATATACAACGTGATGCAATCAGACCACACTGTAAGTAGTATATACAAAGTGCTGTAATCAGACAAACACTAAGTATTATATACAACCTGATGCAATCAGATAACACTGTAAGTAGTACATACAAAGTGCTGTAATCAGACAAACACTGTAAGTAATATATACAACGTGATGCAATCAGACCACACTGTAAGTAGTATATACAAAGTGATGTAATCAGACAAACACTGTAAGTAGTATATACAACGTGCTGTAATCAGACTAACACTGTAAGTAGTATATACAACGTGATGCAATCAGACCACACTGTAAGTAGTATATACAAAGTGATGTAATCAGTCAAACACTGTAAGTAGTATATACAACGTGCTGTAATCAGACTAACACTGTAAGTAGTATATACAACGTGATGCAATCAGACAACACTGTAAGTAGTATATACAAAGTGATGTGTATCAGTCAAACACTAAGTAATATATACAACGTGATGCAATCAGACAACACTGTAAGTAGTATATACAATGTGCAGTGAATGAGACAAACACTGTAAGTAGTATATATACAAAGTCTAGTGTTTCAGACAAATACTGTCTGACAGCGGAAGACGGCATAAACTACTTTGTCACAGAATACAGTAGATCAAATAGAGGTGTTTGTAGGCAGGCACTGGTACACTTAACACTACCACAAACACCAGTTTAACACTACCAAAAACATCAGAGCAGCGTGGTGGTGACTGGTATACTTAACACTACCACAAACACCTGGGGCCACCTGCACGATGTGGTGGTAGCGTCGTGTGGTGATAAGAGCTAAACACCGGGCAGCTATCACCGCCCTCCCGAAGTAGGTCACGCGGTATGTACAAGCACCTAAAACCTTCATGGTAGCTAAACGGGCAGTTATTTATAGATTTGGGGTATCCCCCATAACTGGTACCATCTCCACACACCGGGCACCAGCAAGCCTTGTTATTGTGCACCGTGACTGTGCGCGTGTCTGTGTTTGTGTGTCTGTCTATGTGTGTCTGTGTGTGTATGTCTGTGTTTATGTGTATGTGCATGTGTATGTGTGTGTTGGTGCATGTTTTTCTGTGTATGTCTGTGTGTGTCTGTCTCTGTAAGTGTGTGTGTCTGTGTGTGTGTCTGTGTGTGCGTGTCTGTGTGTGTCTGTGTATGTGTGTGTTGGTGCATGTTTTTCTGTGTATGTCTGTGTTTCTGTGTATGTGCGTGTGTATGTGTGTGTTGGCGCATGTTTTTCTGTGTATGTGTGTCTGTCTCTGTATGTGTGTATATGTCTGTGTGTGTCTGTGTGTGTCTGTATGTTTGTGTGTGTGTCTGTCTCTGTATGTGTGTCTGTCTGTGTGTGAGTGTGTCTGTCTGTGTGTGTATGTATGTATGTCTGTGTATGTGTGTCTGTATGTGTGTGGTTGTGTCTGTGTGTATGTCTGTATGTTTGTGTGTATGGCTGTCTCTGTATGTTTGTGTATATCTGTGTGTGAGTGTGTCTCTCTTTGTGTGTGTATGTATATCTGTGTATGTGTGTCTGTCTGTGTGTGGTTGTGTGTCTGTGTGTCTGTCTGTGTGTGTATGTATGTGTATGTCTGTGTATGTGTGTCTGTCTTTGGATGTGTCTTGTTCTGTATTTCTATTAACTTTCAATAAAATTGAAGTTTTGGACTTTGCGTATTGGCAAATATAATAAAATTGTCATGTATGTGTGTCTGTGTGTCTGTCTGTCTCTGTCTCTGTAAAGTCAGGTCAGGAAACACACAGACACATACACATACACACACACACACACACACAGAAACACACACAGCCAGACACACACACACACACAGACATGCATATGTAGACATACACACAGACACACACAACCACACACACAGACACACACACATAAGCATACACACATATACACACAACCACACACAGACAGGCACACATACACAGACAGACACACATACACAGACAGACACATGCACACACACACATAAACATACACACAGACACACAGTCTCCCTCCCTGTCCACCTCCCACCGAAAATTAGCATTATAAATTACTATTTAGGGAGCATGTCCGAGATTACTCTCTGTACGAGTAGCAAAATAGAAAACAACTGTTTTTTTGTTGGTCAGAACTTGTATTCAAAATAATTTACTTCAAATGTCAAATTGTATGTTGCTACTTTAGCGTTCGGTCTTCATCAACAAACACCCAGCGGGGCTGGAATGTACACACCGCACGGCGCCGATGTAGCTAACACCGCCCTTAAACTTGCTACGGAGGGGTGTTAGCCTACACTAGCTAAACTCGGTGTGTTTGCGCTAACACCGCTCCTTGCATACTGACTTTTCTAAACTGGAAATCCCCGCCAAAACCAGTTTTGGCTCGCTAACACCGCGTCATGCATACGGCCCAAGGTGGTGACTGGTACACTTAATTAACGTTACCACAAACATCAGAGCAGAGTGGTGGTGACTGGTACACTTAACGCTACCACAAACACCTGCACTTAATTAACGTTACCACAAACATCAGAGCAGAGTGGTGGTGACTGGTACACTTAACGCTACCACAAACACCTGCACTTAATTAACGTTACCACAAACATCAGAGCAGAGTGGTGGTGACTGGTACACTTAACGCTACCACAAACACCTGCACTTAATTAACGTTACCACAAACATCAGAGCAGAGTGGTGGTGACTGGTACACTTAACGCTACCACAAACACTGGTGGTGACTGGTACACTTAACACTACCACAAACACCTGGTGGTGACTGGTACACTTAATGTTACCACAAACACCTGGTGGTGACTGGTACACTTAACACTACCACAAACACCAGGGGGTGACTGGTACATTTAATGTTACCACAAACACCTGGTGGTGACTGGTACACTTAGCACTACCACAAACACCTGGTGGTGACTGGTACACTTAGCGCTAAAACAAACACCTGGTGGTGACTGATACACTTAACGCTACCACAAACACCTGGTGGTGACTGGTACACTTAACACTACCACAAACACCTGGTGGTGACTGATACACTTAATGCTACCACAAACACCTGGTGGTGACTGGTACATTTAATGCTACGACAAACACCTGGTGGTGACTGGTACACTTAACACTACCACAAACACCAGGGGGTGGTGACGCACCTTGACCGTCTCCGTCTTCCCGGTGCCGGCTGGTCCTGCCGGTGCACCCCCGAACTTGAGGTGCAGCGCCCCGGTGAGGGTGAGGTAGCAGCGGTCAGTGAGCGGGGTGATGACGAGACGCCCTGAGTTACCCAGGTACTCGTAGCCGTACAGGAACTCGGCATTCACCGCCCGGATGTACAGGTTCTCCTCCACCCAGTAATACCTGCAACACAAGCGTCCGTACGGCCCATCGTATAGGACCTTAGATGTTGCTGGGATGTAAAACACCAACAGACAAACAAACAACAGCAACACAAGCACGTCTTCAGGTGTCTTCACTCTGTACGGTTATCGGCTGGTTAGAACAACTCGATGACTCACCCCACGGTACATTCGGCTATTTAGAACAACTCGATGACTCACCCTGCAGTTCTATTTCATTCGGGTATTTAGAACAACTCGATGACTCACCCTGCAGTTCTATTTCATTCAGGTATTTAGAACAACGCGATGACTCACCCTGCAGTTCTATCTCATTCAGGTATTTAGAACTACTCGATTACTCAGCCTGCAGTTCTATTTCATTCGGCTATTTAGAACAACTCGATGACTCACCTTGCAGTTCTATTTCATTCAGGTATTTAGAACAACTCAATGACTCACCCTGCAGTTCTATTTCATTTGGCTATTTAGAACAACTCGATGACTCACCCTGCAGTTCTATTTCATTCGGCTATTTAGAACAACTCGATGACTCACCCTGCAGTTCTATTCCATTCAGGTATTTAGAACTACTCGATTACTCACCCTGCAGTTCTATTCCATTCAGGTATTTAGAACTACTCGATTACTCACCCTGCAGTTCTATTCCATTAAGGTATTTAGAACTACTCGTTCACACAGGTGCTTAGAACAACCCAGCAGTTGTCTCAGCCTTCACCCTATAACCCTCTTCACATGACTATAGAACAACCCGATTACTTAACCCCATCGCTTTCTCAGCTGTCTAAGCCTATTCCTTTTCACAAGTCGATTACTTCACCACGCAGATGCCTCAGCCCTGCCCCTATTTCACCCGCATGTACGCAAAAAGTCGATGACTGGCTCCCTTCCTGGTTAGTGGCGTACCTGAGCTGGCTGATCCACTCGAAGTCGTTGATGTTGTGCACGCACTCCTTGATCATGTTCATCACCACCTCGCGGGCGTGCACCTCGATGACGATGAGGGCTGACAGCACTTGGCGCCCGATGCGGCTCAGTGGCTGACGGACCAGCTCCCGAAGATCGTCCAGCTGCACGAGAGGTACACATCACATATCACATCAACCCAGTTAACTCAGCGTACCGCAGTTAACTTAGTATACCACAGTTAACTCAGCGCACCACAGTTAACTCAGCGTACCACAGTTAACTCAGCGTACCGCAGTTAACTCAGCACTCCGCAGTTAACTCAGCGCACCGAAGTTAACTCAGCGTACCAATTAACTCAGCATACCAGTTAACTCACCACAGTTCGCTCAGCCTACCACAGTTAACTCAGCGTACCACAGTTAACTCAGCGCGCCGCAATTAACTCAGCATACCGCAGTTAACTCAGCGCACCACAGTTAACTCAGCGCACCGGAGTTAACTCAGTGTACCACAGTTAACTCAGTGTAACACAGTTCGCTCAGCGTACCACAGTTAACTCAGCGCACCGCAGTTAACTCAGCGTACAGCAGTTAACTCAGCGTACCGCAGTTAACTCAGCACGCAGCAGTTAACTCAGTGTACCGCAGTTCGCTCAGCGTACCGCAGTTCACTCAGCAAACCACAGTTCACTCAGCGTACCACAGTTAACTCAGCGTACCACAGTTAACTCAACGTGCAGCACTTAACTCAGTGTACTGCAGTTCGCTCAGCTTACCACAGTTCGCTCAGCGTACCGCAGTTAACTCAGCGTACCGCAGTTAACTCAGCACACAGCAGTTAACTCAGCGTACCGCAGTTAACTCAGCGTACCGCAGTTCGCTCAGCGTACCACAGTTAACTCAGCGGACAGCAGTTAACTCAGCGTACCGCAGTTAACTCAGCGTACCGCAGTTAACTCAGCGTACCGCAGTTCGCTCAGCGTACCACAGTTAACTCAGCGGACAGCAGTTAACTCAGCGTACCGCAGTTAACTCAGCGTACCGCAGTTCGCTCAGCGTACCACAGTTAACTCAGCGGACAGCAGTTAACTCAGCGTACCGCAGTTCGCTCAGCTTGTCGCAATCTCGCTTGTCACATGTTTAACTCACGTTCTGCAGGTGACTGACTGAAGGGTGTTACAGCAACACGACCTTCATCGGTTCACTCGTGAGTGGAGAAACTTTAATGCAGGGAACAGGAGGCCTAGTGGGATTACCAAAGAAGGACATTCTGTCCATGTTTAAAACAATGAAATGTTGGACAAGTGGCTTGTGTTTCTAGTGACTTGGCAGACGACACTAGAGTAGCCTCATCAGGCCGAGTACCGGCAAACTTGTAACCGAGCAGTGACGACTAGGTGATGGCGTATTTAGGAGACACTCCGGGAAACCAAGTAGACATCCACTTACCTGCATGAGCAGATTCTTCTTGAGAGTCTGGAAGCTCTTTGCCTCGATGGCCTCCGAGACCTCCGACGTCCAGAAGACCTGGCAGCCGGCGAGCACGATCTGCCCGGGCCAGTTGAGCACCCACTCCGTCCGTTTTGTCTGTGCAGAGAACACAGGGTTATAGCCTCCAACCAGGGCTCCTGGGTCCTATAGGAGCACACTACAGACTGTCACAGGTGTAGGGCACACTACAGACTGTCACAGGTGTAGGGCACACTACAGACTGTCACAGGTGTAGGGCACACTACAGACTGTCACAGGTGTAGGGCACACTACAGACTGTCACAGGTGTATGGCACACTACAGACTGGTGATAGACTACAGACTGTCACAGGTGTAGGGCACACTACAGACTGTCACAGGTGTAGGGCAGACTACAGACTGTCACAGGTGTAGGGCAGACTACAGACTGTCACAGGTGTAGGGCAGACTACGACTGTACAGACTACAGACTGTCACAGGTGTAGGGCAGACTACAGACTGTCACAGGTGTAGGGCACACTACAGACTGTCACAGGTGTAGGGCAGACTACAGACTGTCACAGGTGTAGGGCAGACTACAGACTGTCACAGGTGTAGGGCACACTACAGACTGGTGACAGACTACAGACTGTCACAGGTGTAGGGCAGACTACAGACTGTCACAGGTGTAGGGCAGACTACAGACTGTCACAGGTGTAGGACAGACTACAGACTGTCACAGGTATAGGGCAGACTACAGACTGTAATAGGTATAGGGCAGACTACAGACTGGTGACAGACTACAGACTGTCACAGGTGTAGGGCAGACTACAGACTGGTGACAGACTACATACTACAGACTGGTGACAGACTACATACTACAGACTGGTGTAGGGCAGACGACAAACTGCTGACAGACTACATACTGGGGTAGGGCAGAAAACAGACTGGTGTATGGCAGACTACAGACTGGTGACATACTACAGACTGGTGACAGACTACAGCCTGGTGTAGGGCAGTCTACTACCTGGTGACAGACTACAGCCTGGTGTAGGGCAGACTACAGACTGGTGTATGGCAGACTACAGACTGGTGACAGACTACATACTGGGGTAGGGGAGACTACAGACTGGTGTATGGCAGACTACAGAGTGGTGTAGCGCAAACTACAGACTGGCATAGGGCAGACTACAGACTGGTGTAGGAAAGACTACAGACTGGTGCCAGACTACAGACTGTTGTAGGACAGACTACAGACTGGTAACAGACTACATAATGGTGTATGGAAGACTACAGACTGGTGCAGGGAAAACTACAGACCAGTGTAGGGAAAACTACAGACTGGTGAGGGCAGACTACAGACTGGTGTAGGGCAGACTACAGACTGGTGACAGATTACAGACTGGTGACAGACTACAGACTGGTGTAGTGCACCTACACACTGGTGACAGACTACAGACTGGTGACAGACTACAGACTGGTGAGGGCAGACTACAGACTGGTGTAGGACATACTAGAGACTGGTGACAGACTACAGACTGGTAACAGACTACAGACTGGTGACATACTACAGACTAGTGTAGGACAGACTAGACTGGTGTAGGGCATACTACAGACTGGTGACAGACTACAGACTGGTGTAGGACAGACTAGACTGGTGTAGGACATACTAGAGACTGGTGACAGACTACAGATTGGTGACATACTAGACTGATGTAGGGCATACTACAGACTGGTGACAGACTACAGACTGGTGACAGACTACAGACTGGTGAGGGCAGACTACAGACTGGTGTAGGACATACTAGAGACTGGTGACAGACTACAGACTGGTAACAGACTACAGACTGGTGACATACTACAGACGAGTGTAGGACAGACTAGACTGGCGTAGGGCATACTACAGACTGGTTACAGACTACAGACTGGTGTAGGACAGACTAGACTGGTGTAGGGCATACTACAGACTGGTGACAGACTACAGACTGGTGTAGGACAGACTAGACTGGTGTAGGACATACTAGAGACTGGTGACAGACTACAGATTGGTGACATACTAGACTGATGTAGGGCATACTACAGACTGGTGACAGACTACAGACTGGTGAGGGCAGACTACAGACTGGTGAGGGCAGACTACAGACTGGTGTAGGACATACTAGAGACTGGTGACAGACTACAGACTGGTAACAGACTACAGACTGGTGACATACTACAGACGAGTGTAGGACAGACTAGACTGGCGTAGGGCATACTACAGACTGGTTACAGACTATATACTGGTGTAGGGCTTACCGTGGGGTAGACCTTGAGCGCCTGTCCCAACGTGTTGCGCAGCGTCTCGCGCATGACACGCTCCACCTCGAGCAGCCAGTCCTCCACGTTTCCGGTCGGGTACAGCTCCTCCGTGATGTCCACACTCTCACCGTCCGCAGAGAACATCTTGGTGATCTTCAGGTCGTCCTCGAATTGCAGCTGTGTAGGACAGGTGTCAAGGGAACAGTTGGATCAGGACACTACTGTGTTACAGTAGATAAGTATGTAGAGAATAGTTGTTTCAAGACACTGCTGTCTTAAGTTATAGCAGATGACATGTATCAAGGTGTCAAATATTCCGATTTACGGCGTTGGGGGGAATGCAAATGTTCTATTAGTAAACAGGTATATGTGACCAAGCGCATGTATGTATATATATGTAAGTGCTGGTGGTGCCTGAGTGGAATGTAAATATACATAGTGGTGCTGGCTGGGCTGTGTGTAAGGGGCACTCAGGGCCTACCCACTCCCCCTCTGCTGGGTAGGATCACCACACTCAGGGTCAAGGTTGGTGGTGGCCAGGGGGGTAGGGGGCGGGGGTGGGGGGGCACACAGCTTGGTGGTGGTGGGCAGACCACTGGTAGCCATAGGGACCAGGAATGCTGGATCCCTATTGGTAGGGCCAAGAATGCTTGTTTCCAAGTGGGGGAACGGGTGGGGTAATACTCTACAATGAACCCATGTACTATATATATAATAAACCAGAGGGGCTTGGACTCTCCCTTCTCACACTCTTATTTTGCTTTACTTTCTCTCTTTGTCTCCGTCTGTATTCTGTTTCACCTTAGCCAGTGAGAGTGTACCTGTAAGACTGTGAGACTGTATCTTTAAGATGGTGAGATGATAGCTGTAAGACTGAGATGGTAGCTTTAAGACGGTGAGATGGTAGCTGTAAGACTGAGATGTTAGCTTTAAGACTGTTTGTTGTTGTTTTACGTCCTAGAAACATCTAAGGTCATATCAGGACGGGTAATGACTTGTGACAGTGCGCACTCATGGTGACTTTATAGTGTTGCCCCACTGGAATACCAGGCCGCCAGCACCATGACCTGATATCTCACTCAGTCACATTATCCTGACACTGAGCCAACCAGTCCTTGTCCTATCCTAATAATGCCGAGCGCTAGGGAAGTAAGGAACAAGTATCAATTTTAAAGTCATTGGTAAGACTGTGAGATGGTAGTTTTAAGACTGAGACGGTAGCCGCATTCTCGCTTGTCTCCTGTGGGTTTTCCCCCCCCACCATCCACCACAATTGGCCCCCCCTCCTCTGCCACCACCCTTAACCATCATAAACAAACCATCAACACACCGAACATCCTACACAATTATCAACCTGTTTGAACACATTGAACATTATATAAGATAGACAAAATGTCTTGTCAACTATAAACTTACCTTGTTTTATAAGAGAAAAGATGTAACCCTCAACGATTTGCCCTGAGTATACACTTTCTACTCGGTGCTGCTCCCCATTTTTGCATGAACTACAGTGACTGGTGCTGTACATTATACAGCAGGAGCCACACCCTTAATTCTACAGAATCGGTGCTGTAACTATTACATCACTGATCAAACTTAGATTATTTAGACTCTCAATTCCAATAGTAAGACGGCCGGAAGATCAGTGCTCCAGAGTTGACAAATGTCATATTGAGATGAATAAATACTTTACCAAAAAGAAAAGGAAAAAGAGACTGTGAGACGGTAGCCTTAGGAATCTGTCATGTCGCTTAGTTCTGCTCTGTGGGTTTCTAAGGCCTGCTGTTAGTCTTAACCCCCTATATCTACAGGCTATTAATAAACCCAGGCGGTGCAAAGTCGCACAGTTAAACAACCCACCTTAGCGATGTTCTCGAAGCACTTCTTGAGATGCGGCTGTACGGCCGTCGGATCTTTAGTCTGCGACAGGATTTCGAGCAGCTCGTCGTCAGACAGGAAGTAGAAGCGCGGGAAGGAGGAGCGCTTAGTCTCCAGGTACTCGCTGAGACCCTTCTGCACCTGCTCCAGCAGCTTGTTGCACTCCCGTAGACTGTCCAGCAGGCGGTTGTCGGGACACAGCGATATCACCTGCAGTTACACGCACAGTGAGGCACAGGCACTCTGTTATGTGTGTTTCACAGTTACACGGCACAGTGAGGCACAGGCACTCTGTTATGTGTGTTTCACAGTTACATGGCACAGTGAGGCACGGGCACTCTGTTATGTGTGTTTCACAGTTACATGGCACAGTGAGGCACAGGCACTCTGTCATGTGTGTTTCACAGTTACATAGCACAGTGAGGCATGGGCACTCTGTTATGTGTGTTTCACAGTTACACGGCACAGTGAGGCACGCGCACTCTGTTATGTGTGCCTCACAGTTACATGGCACAGTGAGGCACGGGCACTCTGTTATGTGTGTTTCACAGTTACACGGCACAGTGAGGCACAGGCACTCTGTTATGTGTGTTTCACAGTAACATGGCAGAGTGAGGCACAGGCACTCTGTTATGTGTGTTACACAGTTACATGACACAGTGAGGCACGGGCACTCTGTTATGTGTTTCACAGTTATACGGCACAGTGAGCCATGGGCACTCTGTTATGTGTGTTTCACAGTTACATGGCACAGTGAGGCACGGGCACTCTGTTATGTGTGTTTCACAGTTACATGGCACAGTGAGGCACGGGCACTCTGTTATGTGTGTTTCACAGTTACATGGCACAGTGAGGCACGGGCACTCTGTTATGTGTGTTTCACAGTTACACGGCATAGTGAGGCACGGGCACTCTGTTATGTGTTTCACAGTTACACGGCACAGTGAGGCACAGGCACTCTGTTATGTGTGTTTCACAGTTACACGGCACAGTGAGGCATAGGCACTCTGTTATGTGTGTTTCACAGTTACACGGCACAGTGAGGCATAGGCACTCTGTTATGTGTGTTTCACAGTTACACTGCACAGTGAGGCACGGGCATTCTGTTATGTGTTTCATAGTTACACGGCACAGTGAGACACGGGCATTGAGTAGAACATATACAAGGGTGGCAGATCTACTAGGAAAGACTAGAAAACATGGCCCTAAAGCAAGACACAAGACCATGCCAGGTCATGGGATATAGCACGGTAATGTGACTTTAACATAAACACAAGACCGTGCCATGTTATGGGATATAGCACGGTAATGTGGTTCTAAGCATAAACACAAGACCGTGCCATGTTATGGGATATAGCACGGTAATGTGGCTCTAAACATAAACACAAGACCATGCCATGTCATGGAAAATGCCTGCTAAGATAGCTATAAACATAAACACAAGACCGTGCCATGTCATGGAATATGCCATGTTAAGATAGCTATAAACATAAACACAAGACCGTGCCATGTCATGGAATATGCCATGTTAAGATAGCTATAGACATAAACACAAGGCAGAGCCATGTCATGGAATATGCCATGTTAAGATAAATATAAACAAACAGAAGACCATGCCATGTCATGGAATATCCCATGTTAAGATAGCTATAAACAAGCACAAGACCATGCCATGTCATGGAATATGCCATGTTAAGATAGCTATAAACATAAACACTAAACCGTGCCATGTCATGGAATATGTCATGTTAAGATAGATATAAACATAAACACAAGGCCGTGCCATGTCATGGAATATGCCATGTTAAGATAGCTATAAACAAACACAAGACGGTGCCATGTCATGGAATATGCCATGTTAAGATAACTATAAACATAAACACAAGACCGTGCCATGTCATGGAAAATGCCATGCTAAGATAGCTATAAACAAACACAAGACCGTGCCATGTCATGGAATATGTCATGTTAAGATAGCTATAAACAAACACAAGACCATGCCATGTCATGGAATATGTCATGTTAAGATAGCTATAAACATAAACACAAGACTGTGCCATGTCATGGAAAATACCATGCAAAGATAGCTATAAACAAACACAAGACCGTGCCATGTCATGGAATATGCCATGTTAAGATAGCTATAAACAAACACAAGACCGTGCCATGTCATGGAATATGCCATGTTAAGATAGCTATAAACAAACACAAGACCATGCCATGTCATGGAATATGCCATGTTAAGATAGCTATAAACAAACACAAGACCGTGCCATGTCATGGAATATGCCATGTTAAGATAGCTATAAACAAACACAAGACCGTGCCATGTCATGGAATATGCCATGTTAAGATAGCTATAAACAAACACAAGACCGTGCCATGTCATGGAATATGCCATGTTAAGATAGCTATAAACATAAAGACAAAATAAAATTCTGGGGCGCGGACAGTGCTGAGCGTCCGTAGTTAGGATGGGTGGCGGGTCTCCCTGCACCAAATGGACATACATCAAATAGCAATATAATAACAATAATAATAATCTCCCTTCTGCGCCTTTATACTCGTATAATGCTTATACATATCATATATACCCTCTTACCCTAATCGCTGTATGCACCGCTAGGCAATACGTATCTACCACTGAACCTACTGCAAATAACATACTTAGTAATAGTCCTATTTATATATAGTCTCCGATCTGGTAGTATGCTGCGACATTATGTGATTGCATAAATTGTGTAAACCACCAGAGTTATCCAATGGTCGGAAGACCAGCTCTGGCCCTGAGGAAAGGATGTATTCAGGAGATTACAGATTATTTCCAAAAGGCAGAGCACAGAGAAGGCTGCCTGCCTGCTCATGTCTCAAAGTGAGGCTCCGCCCCCACCTACCTGCGAGTTTTCCTTGGCGTTCTTCATCAGCTTCCGCCACACGCGTTCCATCGTCTGGTAGCGCTTGCTCTCCACTGGAAGTTGGCGGTTGATGTCCTCGGAGGAGAAGATGGGCTCCAGGTAGAGCCACTGACGCTGGCACAGCAGCCACTCATCGAGCACGTCCTATGGAGACAAGCAGCACTGTACTCACCGTACTCACTGTACTCACACTGCACTCTGTGAACAGCACTCACACTGCACTCTGTGAACAGCACTCACACTGCACTCTGTTAACAGCAGCCACTCATCGAGCACGTCCTGTGGAGACAGACAGCACTGTACACACAGTACTCACTGTACTCACTGTACTCACTGTACCCACACTGTACTCACTGTACTCACACCGCACAATCCTCACACTGCACTCTGTTAACAGCAGCCATTCATCGAGCACGTCCTGTGGAGACAGACAGCACTGTACACACAGTACTCCCTGTACACACTGTACTCACTGTACACACAGTACTCACAATGTACTCACTGTACTCACACTGCACAGCAGTCACACTGCACTCTGTTAACTCCAGTCGCACTGCACCAGCTCTGCTAGTGTTAACAGCAGTCACAATGCACCAGTTCTGTTATTGTTAACGGCAGTTACACTGTACCAGCTCTGTTAGCGTTAACAGCAGTCACACTGCACCAGCTCTGTTAGTGTTAACAGCAGTTACACTGCACCAGTTCTGTTAGTGTTATAACTGTTAACAGCAGTCACAGTGCACCAGATCTGTTAGTGTTAACAGCAGTTATATTGCACCAGATCTGTTAGTGTTAACATCAGTCACACTGCACCAGATATGATAGTGTTAACAGCAGTCAACTGCACCAGGTATGTTAGTGTTGATGACAGTCACACTGCACCAGTTCTGTTAGTGTTAACAGACGTCACACTGCACCAGCTCTGTTAGTGTTAACAGCAGTTACACTGCACCAGCTCTGTTAGTGTTAACAGCATTCACACTGCACCAGTTCTGTTATTGTTAATGGCAGTTACACTGCACCAGCTCTGTTAGTGTTAACAGCAGTCACACTGCACCAGCTCTGTTAGTGTTAACAGCAGTCACACTGCACCATATATGATAGTGTTAACAGCAGTCACACTGCACCAGCTCTGTTATTGTTAACGGCAGTTACACTGCACCAGCTCTGTTAGTGTTAACAGCAGTCACACTGCACCAGCTCTGTTAGTGTTAACAGCAGTCACACTGCACCAGTTCTGTTAGTGTTAAGGGCAGTTACACTGCACCAGCTCTGTTATTGTTAACCACATGTGTACTGCAGCAGCTGTTAGTGCTAACTCTATTTACACTGCACCAGTTCTACCAGCTCTACCCTTACTTCCACTGTTCGTTCTGTGTTCTTTTTAAACTAATACCATCAGAAATCTACTTTCAACTCCGGTATACTTCAAAGCACTAAACAAAACGCCCACTTAGAACCGGAGCTGGTCTCCTCCCCCAGGACGACCACAAACCTGCGTGATCTTGAGCTTGCTCTCCCACGTGCTGATACGCTCCTCGAACGGCTTCTTGTAGGGCGAGAAGGACATGCTCTGCGTCATGACGATGTGGTCGTCCAGCAGCTGCGAGATGTCGTCCGACGCTTTCAGGATGAACGTGCCCGTCGACTTGTAGGCCATGATCTCAAAGTGCTGTGGTAACCACTCAGCCTCCATCTTGTCGAGAGCCTGCAGTCAGGGACGAGAGCTCACGGTCACTATGGAGGTAGGAGGCAGTTGGGAACGGAAAGGACAAGCAGACGTGTTCTCGTGAAGGTTAGCAGGACTGATACTACCCCCACGACGTCACCGGTGACGTCACAGTCGGGGCACACACAGGTGGTTCTATAGAAGGGGCGGACTGACGTGACGTCGCAGTCGGGAGCACAGAGGTGGTCCTATATAAGGGGTGGACTGCCACAGAGGTGGTTCTATATAAGGGGCGGACTGCCACAGAGGTGGTTCTATATAAGGGGCGGACTGCCACAGAGGTGGTTCTATATAAGGGGTGGACTGACGTGACGTGACAGTCGGGGCGCACAGAGGTGGTTCTATATGAGGGGCTGAATCGGGGTGCACAGAGGTGGTTCTATATGAGGACAGACTTATGTGACATCACAGTCGGGGGTACCAGAGGTGGTTCTATATGAGAGGCTGACTGACGTGATGTCACAGTCGGGGTGACCAGGTGGTTCTATATGAGGGGCAGACTGGTGTGACGTCACAGTCAGGGTGACCAGGTGGTTCTATATGAGGGGTGGACTGATGTGACATCACAGTTGGGGTGACCAGAGGTGGTCCTATATGAGGGGTGGACTGACGTGACGTCACATTCAGGGTGACCAGGTGGTTCTATATGAGGGTCGCACTGACATGACGTCACAGTCGGGGATACCAGAGGTGGTTCTATATGAGGGGTGGACTGACATGACGTCAAAGTCGGAGCCACCAGAGGTGGTTCTATATGAGGGGCGGACTGATGTGACATCACAGTCGGGGCACACAGAGGTGGTTCTATATGAGGGGCGGACTGACGTGACGTCACAGTCGCGGAACAGAGGTGGTTCTATATGAGGGGCGGACTGATGTGACGTCAAAGTCGGGGCACACAGAGGTGGTTCTATATAAGGGGCGGACTGACGTGACGTCACAGTCGGGATGCACAGAGGTGGTTCTATATAAGTGGCGGAGCAGTGACTGACCTGCTCTATGGAGTACTCCTTGCCGGCCACTTCGGCCACCTTGGCGATGACTCCGATGTGGTCCTGAAGGTTCATCTCCAGACATTTGCTGAACGTCAAGTTCGCCTTGAGCATCACCGGGAAACCCAGGTCTTCTGAAAGCTGCAAGGAGGCAAGCCAACATGAAGGGTATGCCATTAAACCAGCAGTCTGGTCTGTCACAGCCTGGTCTGTCACAGCCTGGTCTGTCACAGTCTGGTCTGTCACAGTCTGGTATGTCGTAGTCTGGTCTGTCACAGTCTGGTATGTCACAGTCTGTTATGTCACAGTCTGGTATGTCATAGTCTGGTATGTCACATACTGGTCTGTCACAGTATGGTATGTCATAGTCTGGTATGTCACAGCCTGGTCTGTCACAGTCTGGTATGTCACAGTCTGGTATGTCACAGCCTGGCCTGGCCTGTCACAGTCTGGTCTGCCACAGGCTGGTATATCAGTCAGGTATGTCACAGGCTGGTATGTCACCGTCTGGTCACAGTATGGTATGTCACAGTTTGGTATATCAGTCAGGTATGTCACAGGCTGGTATGTCACAGTCTGGTCTGTCACAGCCTGGTCTGTCACAGCCTGGTCTGTCACAGTCTGGTCTGTCATAGTCTGGTCTGTCATAGTATGGTCTGTCACAGCCTGGTCTGTCACAGTCTGGTCTGTCATAGTATGGTCTGTCACAGTCTGGTATACCAGTCTGGTATGTCACAGTCTGGTATGTCATAGTATGGTCTGTCACAGTCTGGTATGTCACAGTCTGGTATGTCACAGTCTGGTATGTCACAGTCTGGTATGTCAGTCTGGTATGTCACAGTCTGGTCTGTCATAGTATGGTCTGTCACAGTCTGGTATATCAGTCAGGTATGTCACAGGCTGGTATGTCACAGCCTGGTCTGTCACAGGCTGGTCTGTCATTGTATGGTCTGTCACAGTATGGTCTGTCACAGCCTGGTCTGTCACAGTCTGGTCTGTCATAGGATGGTCTGTCACAGCCTGGTCTGTCACAGCCTGGTCTGTCACAGCCTGGTATGTCACAGTATGGTCTGTCACAGCCTGGTCTGTCACAGTCTGGTCTGTCATAGTATGGTCTGTCACAGTCTGGTATATCAGTCAGGTCTGTCACAGGCTGGTAGGTCACAGGCTGGTATGTCACAGTCTGGTATGTCAGTCTTGCATGTCACAGTCTGGCATGTCACAGCCTGGCATGTAAGGGTCTGGTTTGTCACAGTCTGGCGTGTCACAGTCTGGTCTGTCAAAGCATGTCTATACAGGTATGTCCCAAGTCAATCAGTATGATAACCACATGTCTACCCAAAGTCTGTCTATGCATCCCATGCCAGGTCTGCCACAGTCTACCTAACACATCCCACCCCAAGTGTGTCACAGTCTATCTAACACATCCCACCCAGGTCTGTCGCAGTATACCTGCACATCCCACCCCATGTCTGCCATAGTGTACCTAACATATCCCACCCCAAGTCTGCCACAGTGTACCTGACACATCCCACCACAAGTCTGCCACAGTCTACCTAACACATCCCACCCCAAGTCTGCCACAGTCTACCTAACACATCCCACCACAAGTCTGCCAGTGTACCTAACACATCCCACCCATGTCTGTCTCAGTCTGCCTATCACATCCCACCCAGGTCTGCCAGTCTGCATAACATATCCCACCCCAAGTCTGCCACAGTCTACCTAACACATCCCACCACAAGTCTGCCACAGTCTACCTAACACATCTCACCACAAGTCTGCCACAGTCTACCTAACACATCTCACCACAAGTCTGCCACAGTGTACCTAACATATCCCACCCAGGTCTGTCACAGTCTGCCTATCACATCCCACCCAGGTCTACCACAGTCTGCCTAACACATCCCACCCCAAGTCTGACACAGTCTACCTAGCACATCCCACCACAAGTCTGTCATAGTGTGCCTAACATATCCCACCCAGGTCTGTCACAGTCTATCTAACACACCCCACCCAGGTCTGTCACAGCCTGCCTAACACATCCCACCAAGTCTGTCAGTCTATCTAACACATCCCACCCCAAGTCTCTCAGTCTACCTAACACATCGCCTCCAGGTCTGTCACAGTCTACCTAACACATCCCACCACAAGTCTCTCACAGCCTGGGGTGAGGTTTCTCATTTGAGTAAAAATGCATGAGTCAGCCAATACTAGTCTACTACACTAGTGTCTACATCAAAGGTCTGTCATATTCTGACAACCACAAGTCTAGACTGTCAATCTGCCAACCGTGTGAGAAGACAAAAAGAAGACACAGAAAACGACTGTTCTGGCACGTATTAGGCTCTGCCTGGCTGCAGGGGGGGGGGGGGGGGTACTCACGTCGTCCCAGTGCCGACTGCGCATGCCCGGGTTGCGCAGACCTTGGATGAGCGGAATGAAGGGCTTGAACTCCTCGATGTAACCCTTCACGTCGACGGCCACCTGGGAGACGCCTGGAGAACCACAGTTGCCATGGTTACTACCAGCCTTGCTCACATGACCGACAATCTCCGGGGAGACGTACAGAGGGACGACAGACAACAGGTGGCCGCAGGTACTGCCACAGATGGCACTGTCACAGAAGGCACTGTCACAGAAGGCTGTGCTACAGAAGGCACTGTCACAGAAGGCACTGCTACAGAAGGCACAGTTTGAGCATAACGTGAGCACAGTTGGAGCACTGTGAGTACTATATGGACAGAATGGGAGCACAATATGAGCATCTTATGAACACAATGTGAGCATTATGGGAGCACAATATAAACACAAAGTGAGAACTATGGGAGCACAATGTGAGCACAATGTGAGCATTATGGGAGAACAATATAAACATAATGTGAGAACTATGGGAGAACAATGTGAGCACTATGCGAGAACAATTTGAGCATAATATCAACACAATGTGAGTATAATATGAACACAATGTGAGACCTATGGGAACACAATATATACACAATGTGAGAGCTATGTGAACACTATGCGAGCACTATTGAGTGCTGTGGAGGCCCTGTGAACACTACGTCGGTCTATGTGAGCCCTATGTGAACACTGTGGGAGCGCTATGTGACCTGGTTGTTGTAAGGCCGAGCGGCACCACAGGAGACCAGTCAACAACGATGGGTCACCACATGATTCAACAAAGGAACCAGCAGTCATAACCATGGTAACCGACGGAA
This sequence comes from Branchipolynoe longqiensis, assembly GCA_030323885.1. NCBI lineage: Eukaryota > Metazoa > Annelida > Polychaeta > Phyllodocida > Polynoidae > Branchipolynoe > Branchipolynoe longqiensis. The sequence continues at coordinate 60,070 of JASIRB010003267.1, read as the reverse complement.
CCAGGAGGCGGCGGTGTGTTCACCATATTGAGGTGTCATTGTCACTCAGGGTCCAAGTCAGGTGACAGAGGGTTCTACACATAGAGGTGTCACTGTCACTGTCACTCAGGGTCCAAGTCAGGTGACAGAGGGTTCTACACATGGAGGTGTCACTGTCACTCAGGGTCCAAGTCAGGTGACAGAGGGTTCTACTTATGGAGGTGTCACTGTCACTCAGGGTCCAAGTCAGGTGACAGAAGGTTCTACTCATGGAGGTGTCACTGTCACTCAGGGTTCAAGTCAGGTGACAGAGGGTTCAACACATGGAGGTGTCACTGTCACTCAGGGTCCAACTCAGGTGACAGAGTGTTCTGCACATAGAGGTGTCACTGTCACTGTCACTCAGGGTCCAAGTCAGGTGACAGAGGGTTCTACACATGGAGATGTCACTGTCACTCAGGGTCCAAGTCAGGTGACAGAAGGTTCTACACATGGAGGTGTCACTTTCACTCAGGGTCCAAGTCAGGTGACAGAGGGTTCTACACATGGAGGTGTCACTGTCACTCAGGGTCCAAGTCAGGTGACAGAGGGTTGCACACATGGAGGTGTCACTGTCACTCAGCGTCCAAGTCAGGTGACAGAGTGTTCAACACATGGAGAACACATGGAGGTGTCACTGTCACTCAGCGTCCAAGTCAGGTGACAGAGTGTTCAACACATGGAGATGTCACTCAGGTTCCAAGTCATGTGACAGAAGGTTCTACACATGGAGGTGTCACTTTCACTCAGGGTCCAAGTCAGGTGACAGAGGGTTCTACACATGGAGGTGTCACTGTCACTGAGGATCCAAGTCAGGTGACAGAGGGTTCTGCACAGAGATGTAAAATAATCCGATATTCGGCATAGGGGGGAATGCAAATGTCCTATTACTGATCGGTGTACATGACCAGGCGCATGTATGTATATATATGTATGGGTTGGTGGTACCTGAGTGGGATGTAAACAGACATAGTGGTGCTGGCAGGTCTAGGTGTGAGTACACTCAGGTTCTACCCCCTCTGCTGGGATAGGGATCACCACACTCAAAGGTCAAAGTTGGTGGTGGCCAGGGGGGCCATACAACTTGTGGTGGTGGGCAGACCACTGGTATCGATGTGGACCAGGAATGCTGGATCCCTATTTGTAGGGCCAAGAATGTTTGTTTCCGATTGGAGGGAAAGGGGTGGGGGGATACTCTACAATGAACCCATGTAATCATATAAATAATAAACCAGAGGGCTGGACTCTCTTCTTTACACTTTATACCCTTCCTTTCTCTTTGTCTGTATTGATTTCACCATAGCCTACCTACACAGCCACATATTCGAGCCTTAGCTTTTAGATAATTGGAGACCACGACGAGTGGATTAGTCGATTAGACTTTACATAGGTGTCACTGTCACTGTCACACTCAGAGTACAAGTCGTGTGACAGAGGGTTCTGCATATCGGGGTGTCATTGTCACTCAGGGTCCAAGTCAGGTGACACAAAGTGGTTTGTACGTGGGGTTGTCACTGACACTGTCACTGTCACCCTCAGACTACAAGTCAGGTGACACAGAGGGTTCTGCACATTGGGTCTCCCTGTCACTCAGGGTCCTAGTCAGGGGACAGAGGGTTCTGTAGAAGGGGGGTGTGTGTCATTGTCACTCAGGGTCCTAGTCAGGTGACAGAGGGTTCTGTAGAAGGGGGGTGGGTGTCATTGTCACTCAAGGTCCTAGTCAGGTGACAGTGGACTTGTTCTTGTGAGTCATGTGAGTGTTCTGTACATGGGAGGGGGGGGGGGGGTGTCACTGTCACAGTCAGGGTCCAGGTCAGGTGCTTTGTTCTTGTAACAGGTGTGGCCGACCTGGTTGAACCACGTGACCTGGGTGTGGTGCGTCTGTCTGCTGCCCGGCTCGACTCTACTTCATGACACAATACGACGTGTGTGCACATTCCGTGACGGGACGCGGGCAGACGAACACAGTCAGCTGTCAACACACCATTCAACCTTACACCAAGAACCACGCGTATACCTACAATGTCATCATTAAGACCATTCAGCAACAAACCAAGAACCACGCATATACCTACAATCTCACCATTAACACATTCAGCACAAACCAAGAACCACGCATATACCTACAATCTCACCATTAACACATTCAACAACAAACCAAGAACCACGCATATACCTACAATCTCACCATTAACACATTCAGCACAAACCAAGAACCACGCATATACCTACAATCTCACCATTAACACATTCAACAACAAACCAAGAACCACGCATATACCTACAATCTCACCATTAACATCATTCAACAACAAACCAAGAACCATGCTTATACCTACAATCTCACCATTAACACATTCAGGACAAACCAAGAACCACGCATATACCTACAATCTCACCATTAACACATTCAGCAACAAACCAAGAACCACGCATATACCTACAATCTCACCATTAACACATTCAGCACAAACCAAGAACCACGCATATACCTACAATCTCACCATTAATACATTCAACAACAAACCAAGAACCACGCATATATATACCTACAATCTCACCATTAACATCATTCAGCAACAAACCAAGAACCATGCTTATACCTACAATCTCACCATTAACACATTCAGCACAAACCAAGAACTACGCATATACCTACAATCTCACCATTAACACATTCAGCAACAAACCAAGAACCACGCATATACCTACAATCTCACCATTAACACATTCAACAACAAACCAAGAACCACGCATATACCTACAATCTCACCATTAACATCATTCAACAACAAACCAATAACCATGCTTATACCTACAATCTCACCATTAACACATTCAGCAACAAACCAAGAACCATGCTTATACCTACAATCTCACCATTAACACATTCAACAACAAACCAAGAACCATGCATATACCTACAATCTCACCATTAACATCATTCAACAACAAACCAATAACCATGCTTATACCTACAATCTCACCATTAACACATTCAGCAACAAACCAAGAACCATGCTTATACCTACAATCTCACCATTAACACATTCAGCAACAAACCAAGAACCATGCATATACCTACAATCTCACCATTAACACATTCAGCAACAAACCAATAACCACGCTTATACCTACAATCTCACCATTAACACATTCAGCAACAAACCAAGAACCACGCTTATACCTACAATCTCACCATTAACACATTCACCAACACACCAAGAACCACGCATATACCTACAATCTCACCATTAACACATTCAGCACAAACCAATAACCATGCTTATACCTACAATCTCACCATTAACACATTCAGCAACAAACCAAGAACCATGCTTATACCTACAATCTCACCATTAACACATTCAGCAACAAACCAATAACCACGCTTATACCTACAATCTCACCATTAACACATTCAGCAACAAACCAAGAACCACGCTTATACCTACAATCTCACCATTAACACATTCACCAACACACCAAGAACCACGCATATACCTACAATCTCACCATTAACACATTCAGCACAAACCAATAACCATGCTTATACCTACAATCTCACCATTAACACATTCAGCAACAAACCAAGAACCATGCATATACCTACAATCTCACCATTAACACATTCAGCACAAACCAAGAACCAGGCTTATACCTACAATCTCACCATTAACACATTCACCAACACACCAAGAACCATGCTTATACCTACAATCTCACCATTTACACATTCACCAACACACCAAGAACCATGCTTATACCTACAATCTCACCATTAACACATTCAGCAACAAACCAAGAACCAGGCTTATACCTACAATCTCACCATTAACACATTCACCAACAAACCAAGAACCATGCTTATACCTACAATCTCACCATTAACATATTCAGCAACAAACCAAGAACCACGCATATACCTACAATCTCACCATTTACACCATTCAACCGTACACCAAAAACCATGCTTATATCTGTAATGTGTAGGTTTTCATGGCCTTGTCACAACACTGTTTTAATGTAAATAGTATGTGAGACAAATCTTAAGAACGACTGGGCTGTATCTCCCACAGTAATGTTAGCTGTTTTACGAGTTACATTTTGCTGTAAATTGACACAAATTTAACCACTTGAGAATTGCATCAGACATAATTATTGCTGGCTGTTGATATGTATCTGACCATTTGGGAACTTCATATTAATTCTAATGTAGGCATGTTAATGTGATTACCAAGACTGGTACTATAGTGATAGAATAGATAACACGAATGTGGCTCTTGCTTCCAACATGGTTTTAAATTATCTGCAATCAATCAATCTATAAGGTCACAATAAACATAATTCAAACTCATATCAATAAACATGCTTATATCCACAATGTCACAATTAGCATGACTTAGCTACTTACATTACATGTATTCCATGTATCAAGAAGCATGCTCATACCTACAGCATCGCAATGAGCATCACACTGCAGGCACTCCATGTACAAAGAAGCATGCTTTGACCTACAAAGTGACAATTAGCCTCACACTGACGTCATACATTACACATTACAAACCAGCGGGCAACTGAAGGACCCAGAATGCTTCTGGAAAATAACGCTTTGTTCGGCTCAGACAACAAACGGTGACAGGTTAAGTCTGTGAAGTCACGCCTCAAAGAGGGTGCTGAGTCAAATGGTGGTTGATTCAAAAATGCATGGCTGCAGAAAACCTTGCAAATTGTGTTACTGCATCAAAAAGTGTGCGTCCGCTGTTTACCTGCCGAGTAGGAGGTGAACATAGAGTCCTCCTCTGCAAAGGGACAAGACGGGCAATTAGAGCAGATGACGGCAGTCGGCAGCGTTCCAAAAGGAGGCAGCGGGGCGGGCCAAAAGGAGGCAGCTGGGCGGGCCAAAAGAAGACAGCGTGGCGGGACAAAAGGAGGCAGTGGGGCGGGCCAAAAGGAGGTGGCGGGCTGGCCCAAAAGAAGGCAGCGGTGTGGTCCAAAAGGAGGCAGCTGGTGGGCCAAAAGAAGGCAGTGGTATGGTCCAAAAGGAGGCAGCTGGGCAGGCCAAAAGAAGGCAGCGGAGCGGGCCAAAAGAAGGCAGCGGGGCGGGCCAAAAGAAGACAGTGGGGCGGGCCAAAAGAAGACAGCGGGCCGGGCCAAAAGGAGGCAGGGGGCGGGACAAAAGGAGGCAGCGGGTGGGACAAAAGGAGGCAGCGGGTGGGAAAAAAGGAGGCAGCGGGTGTGACAAAAGGAGGCAGCGGGTGGGACCAAAGGAGGCAGCGGGTGGGACCAAAGGAGGCAGCGGGTGGGACAAAAGGAGGAAAAGCTGGCTACAGCGAAAACCCAACATCCGGAGTGAGCGGCACGTGTTGGGTGAGGGGAACAACTGGGGCCAAATGTAAGAGTCACAATTTATCGGCTGCGGAGTTAAGGGCGGCCGGCGGGGTATCTATTGTCGGCGTTAATATATGTGTCACGGGGGATGTATTAGTCCAAAGCATGCGCGGGTTAGCTAACGTTTCAGTTATTTATAGATTTGGGAAATCCCTCTGCCTTTGTAGCCATATATTAGGCTCAAATATATTAAATGCGACCATATTTAACAGAATTACATACTCAAATCGTGAAATTTAATTAAATTAACCCGAAATTCGAAGCGTTATTAAGGCTACCGCTGCATTGGCGGCGATATTACTAGTTATATTTTCGAATCGACGAACGTAAAGTAAACAAAAACGCCGCCGCCGCCAGTATGGAACGCGACGTCGATGCAGCGGCGATTTGTTTACATTACGTTCGGCGATTAATATCGCCGCCAATGCGGCGGTAGCCTTAATAAAGCTTCGAATTTAGGGTTAAATTGGTCAAATTTCACTTATTGCGTATGTAATTCTGTTAAATATGATCGCCTTGAATAGATTTGGCCCGAATTGGTGCCAAACCCGGACGTTATCCCAGGCTCAAGTTGGAGTTAGTGAAGACGACGTTAACCCTCGAGGCGGGAGCCTACCCCGTGCACATACATTGACACTTTGGCCGCTAACCAGGGAAATCCGCACGACGCGTGGGTTACGAGCCGTAACCCGGACTCGTACATTTGGCCCCTGAACGGTCACTGGGAAGATACGGGGGTCAAAGTGCGCAGGGGTCAGGGGTCAAATTGTACAGGGGTCAGCAGTCAGGGGTCAAACTGTGGAATGTAAGTGAGGACCGGTGAACCAGGGGAACCAAAGATGGGTCAGTGACCTAGGGACAACCAAAGATGGGTCAGAGTGACCCACACACAACCAACCTAAGTCCGAGCGAACCAGGAACAATGAGGGCGGGTCAGCTTTCAACTAGAGGAATGCCAGCCGGACATTCAGCGACAAACAACCACTAATATTCGCAAATCAAACGTGCAAATAGCCTAACTTGGGCACCAGCCGAGCAAAGGGCCCCGGGCGGCATGTCACTTAGCGCCCCTGGGTGCGCTGTGTGCGCTGTGTGCGCAGGGTGCGCTGTGTGTGCCCTTGTTGGATCAGTGGGCGCCAAGTTGGCCACATTGCGGTTTGATTCCTACACAGGGTGGTCGGGTTCTAGTCTGGCGGTTAGGCGAGGCAGCGGGCTGCACGCCGGGACGCTGACTACGGGGAGGGTCTGGGGGAGGCCGGGCCGGGCGGGCCGGGCGGGCCGGGCGGGCCGGGCCGGCACTACCTGGAAGACGCCGGTAGAACTTGGTCATGGCCAGGCCGACGTTCGGGTTGAAGTTCACCTGCGACACGTCGGTCCACAATTCGGCGCTGTCCGCTAGGTGGCAGCAAAACGGAAGCATAGCAAGTTAGCGTCTGCTGTGGCAGGTAACACCCCAAAATGCACCAGGGCGGGCGGCTACATGACGTTGAACTGTGTTGGTTCAGAGACTACATTACACACACAGCGTTACTCTGATAGGGTCATGGTGTCATGTTGAACTGTGGGACAGGACTCGGGCTGGTATTGGTTCAGGGAGTACTTTACACACACAGCGTTACTCTGATAGGGTCACGGCGTCATGTTGAATTGTCGGACAGGACTTGGGCTGGTGTTGGTTCAGAGAGTACTTTACACACACAGCGTTACTCTGATGGGTACTTTACACACACAGCGTTACTCTGATAGAGTCACGGTATCATATTGAAATGTGGGACAGGACTTGGGCTGGTGTTGGTTCAGGGAGTACCTTACACACAGCGTTACTCTGATAGGGTCACGGTGTCATGTTGAATTGTGGGACAGGACTTGGGCTGGTGTTGGTTCAGGGAGTACCTTACAGGCAGCATTACTCTGATAGGGTCACGTTGTCATGTTAAACTGTGGGACAGGACTCGGGCTGGTGTTGGTTTAGGGAGTACCTTACAGGCAGAGTTACTCTGATAGGGTCACGGTGTCATGTTGAATTGTCGGACAGGACTTGGGCTGGTGTTGGTTCAGAGAGTACTTTACACACACAGCGTTACTCTGATAGGGTCACGGTATCATATTGAAATGTGGGACAGGACTTGGGCTGGTATTGGTTCAGGGAGTACCTTACACACAGCGTTACTCTGATAGGGTCACGGTATCATATTGAAATGCGGGACAGGACTTGGGCTGGTGTTGGTTCAGGGAGTACCTTACACACAGTGTTACCCTGATATGGTCACGGTATCATGTTGAAATGTGGGACAGGACTTGGGCTGGTGTTGGTTCAGGGAGTACCTTACACACAGCGTTACTCTGATAGAATCACGGTATCATGTTGAAATGTGGGACAGGACTCGGGCTGGTGTTGGTTCAGGGAGTACCTTACACACAGCGTTACTCTGATAGAATCACGGTATCATGTTGAAATGTGGGACAGGACTCGGGCTGGTGTTGGTTCAGGGAGTACCTTACACACAGCGTTACTCTGATAGGGTCACGGTATCATGTTGAAATGTGGGACAGGACTTGGGCTGGTGTTGGTTCAGGGAGTACCTTACACACAGCGTTACTCTGATAGAGTCACGGTATCATGTTGAAATGTGGGACAGGACTCGGGCTGGTGTTGGTTCAGGGAGTACCTTACACACAGCGTTACTCTGATAGGGTCACGGTGTCATGTTGAACTGTGGGACAGGACTTGGGCTGGTGTTGGTTCAGGGAGTACCTTACACACATCGTTACTCTGATAGGGTCATGGTATCATGTTGAAATGTGGGACAGGACTCGGGCTGGTGTTGGTTCAGGGAGTACCTTACAAGCGTTACTCTGATAGGGTCACGGTGTCATGTTGAATTGTGGGACAGGACTTGGGCTGGTGTTGGTTCAGGGAGTACCTTACACACAGCGTTACTCTGATAGAATCACGGTATCATGTTGAAATGTGGGACAGGACTCGGGCTGGTATTGGTTCAGGGAGTACCTTACACACAGCATTACTCTGATAGGGTCACGGCATCGCGTTGAACTGTGTTGGTTCAGGGGAGTACCTGAGGACACACGACGAGTGGACAGGTTATTTGGTTGGTTGTTGGAGTTTTACGTCCTGGCAACATCTAAGGTCATATCAGGATGGGAGTGGACACGTTAAGACGCCATCAGTCTGAACACCAGAACGTGGATGGCAGAAAGGGGAAGATGGCAGCTGACAAGGTCACGGTCCACTGCAACTATTGAACGGTACCTTTTCACCTCTGAGAGTTCATAAAATGAAACCGGCTTACATTCATAGCAGTTAGATATAATCTAGAATCTACCTTCAATGCAATCTCATGAACATATGGAAAGGTTCTACAGTAGACATTATCAGTTATTGTTACCATTCAGACGGGTCTCTGCCCTCATCGACTCCTCGCGTTAATCAAGTCTTCAGCAGACAGAATTACTTTATTAAGTTCATAGCCAAACATGCCTCTTTCCTGTTGTATCACTAATGTTTGTATTAGAATGCTTCAATGCTAACAAAGAAATATATCATGTCTGATTTCTTTGTTACTAAGTCCGTAGTATAAAACATTTTGAAAGCTGACAGTAATGATAAATACTGTCTAAACTAGGAACAGTTACAGCAGACGAGTGCTGCTTGTAGCGGCAGTCAGTCAGTAGGCCTACTGGAATGTGGCGTATACTGTAATTAAACAGAACAGCCACTTGTAGTGGAAGCCAGTCAGTAGGCCTTGAACGTGGCGTAAACTACAATTAAACAGAACAACCACTTGTAGCGGCAGCCAGTCAGTACGCCTTGAATGTGGCGTAAACTGCAATTAAACAGAACAGCCACTTGTAGCGGCAGTCAGTCAGTATGCCTTGAATGTGGCATAAACTGCAATTAAACAGAACAGCCACTCATAGCGGCAGCCAGTCAGTAGGCCTCCTGGAATGTGGCGTATACTGCAATTAAACAGAACAACCACTTGTAGCGGCAGCCAGTCAGTAGGCCTTGAACGTGGCGTAAACTGCAATTAAACAGAACAGCCACTTGTAGCGGCAGCCAGTCAGTAGGCCTTGAACGTGGCGTAAACTGCAATTAAACAGAACAACCACTTGTAGCGGCAGCCAGTCAGTAGGCCTTGAACGTGGCGTAAACTGCAATTAAAACAGAACAGCCTTGTAGCATGAAGTAGGGGGGCGGGGAGAGGTGGATTTGCTGCAAGCACTGACAGGGAGAAGTCACGTGACAGCGCCGAGACCACCCACTCACTTGGAATGTCGGCGAAGATCCTGACGGACTTGTGCATGATCTTGAATGAGTCGTTGACGTTCTTCTCCACGGACTCGGCGTCGATGGAGGAGAGGGGGTCGTTCATCCAGCTGTCCTGCCAGCGCAGCCAGTCCGACACGGTGATCCACAGGTTGCGGAATGGGTCGAAGTCCTTGATCAGCTTCGTCAACTTGTCGTACTGCAGAGAAAACAGTAGAGGGGCTTTGTACATGGCCTTGTAACTACCGCCAAGTCATTGATAACTCAGACAACTTGTGTACTGCGGGAGGAAACAGTAGAGGGGCTTTGTACATGGTCTTGTAACTACCGCCAAGTCATTGATAACTCAGACAACTTGTGTACCACGGGAGGAAACAGTAGAGGGGCTTTGTACATGGCCCTGTAACTACCGCCAAGTCATTGATAACTCAGACAACTTGTGTACTGCGGGAGAAAACAGCAATGTGGGCTTTGTACACGGCCTTGTAACTACTGCCAAGTCATTGATAACTCAGACAACTTGTAATATTAGGACAACGCCCTCCCCCCAACCCCACACTACACTCACGTTGGTGGTGGGCATGCCGAACAGCCGCTCGCGGTTGTTGTAGGTCTGCGCCATCTGCTGCGCGTCCTTCATCTGCTTGGCGAGACGCCGCACCTCGATGGCCACCTCGTGCGCACGGTTGATGTCGGTGTGGGCCGCCATGCCGGCCACCACCATGGACAGCGTGTCGAGCTTGTCGTTGAAGCTGGCCTGGTCCGAGAGCTGCAGCTTGTGGAAGCGCTCCTCATCCTCCTCCAACTGCCGCTCTGTCTGCTCCATCTGCATCTCGATCTTGTGCGGCCACCCGATTGTCGTCCATCTGCAAGGAGCCAGCCGCACTTTGAGGCGCATTCTACTCAACAGGGGGCGCGCCGAAACTGGGTCACGCCAGAACAGGGTCACATCAAAACAGGGTCACACCGGAACAGGGTCATGCCGGAACAGGATAACATCAAAACAGGGTCACGCCGGAACTAGGTCACATCAAAACAGATTCACGCCGGAACTAGGTCATGCTGAGATGGGTTACGCTTAAAAACGTCCAAGAAGGCCATCTAAGCCCTGTCTGAGTGGTGTATAGTTGTTGGCTGAGTGTTGCCTGAGTGCTGTCTGAAATGTATCTGAGTGCTCTTTAAGTTTTTCTGAGCCGTCTGAATGATGTATGTGCTCTGTATGAATGTCATGTGAGTGGTGTCTGAGTGTTGTCTGCGTGCTGTCTGAGTGCTGTCTGAGTGTTGTTTGAGTGCTATCTATGCCATGGGCTGCACTCCCAGCAAACAGCCACCTTAAGCCACTTACTTGGCGTTGAAGTCGTCGGTCGAGAGGCTGTAATAGAACTCCTCGATGAGCTCGTAGTCCTGCATGGCCTTGTCGATGAGCTCCTGGTACTCCTTCAGCGTCTCAGGGATCGTCGCCATCCACTCGCGCATGTCCGCCAACTCCTCCACACAGTTGGGCTTGTCGTACAGCTTGCGGCTGATCTGCTTGAAGTGGCTGCACGCGTCGTCCGCCTGTTTGCGCAGTTTGCGCGCGAGCAGTTCGAGCACGGCGTTACTGAGCGCCTTGCGCTTCTTGGACAGCGCCTGGCGGACGTTCTCCGTGTTCACCCAGAACGGCCCGATCACGATGTGTGTCGGCAGCGTCTTCTCCAGCTTCTCCTTCTCGCGCAGGTGGCTCTCCACCTCAGCCTTCACCTCAGAGGCTGAGTGGCCCTGCGTCTCGTACAGTCTGCGGGATGGGGGGGGGGGGGGGGGGGGGGGGGGGGGGGGGGTAGAGAGGGAGCAGCGTGGTTAGTGTGGCCCACACAGGTCAGGTACAAAGCAGTTTGGGGCGCATGGAACTGAGGGACAGGAACTGACCGAGGTGAAGCCCAGGTCAAAGCGCATTACACAGGTCCGAGGGCAGTAAACCCCATATTAGGACAACCAAGGGTTTTAATGTATGATTTTGACTTTCAAATCCTAGTCATTTTGATGAGCAGAAGGTGAAATTTCAATGTATTTTAAGAAGTAATCACCCACGGTATAATTCAAAGACGGAGAGTAAAGAAAACAACCAATTAACACAAACAAAATGGCGCGTGTAATCAGCGTAACAATAAAGGCAAACACGCCGAACTGTGGTGGAAGGTCGGGAATGTGAACGAACTAAGTAGGAAGTGCTAAGTACCCCTGTTCAGAGTTCGTCTCGAGTCTACACGGAATAAATAGAAGAGATTAAAGCAAATAACAGGAAATGAGCAGCCTCAGTGTCGACACAGAAAGCCTCCTTTTCTCCACAAACCAGTCATTTCGCATGTAGTCTGAAGTTGGCTGTAATACCCATGTGGTGTGTGACTTGCAGCACACACTTGGTTGCACGGTTTAACACACATGTGGCAAGGCGCAGCAGACACATGGACAGAATAATGGCCACCCTTCCTCCCCCAACCCCCCCAACCCCTCTCACACGCAAACTGGGTCCCGGGTCGCCCATGACTGCGTCCTCGTAGTAAACGAATATGTCTTAGTGATATTCTTCCTTCAATTTAACTTGGTGCCATATATTACATATTCTGGTTTGGTGGTGTTTCATGTCCATCACCCCCCCCCCACACACACACACAATGCCATCAGGCATTTTTACTCTCCCCGTATCATCAGGCAGCATTTTACTCTCCCCGTATCAACAGGCAGCATTTTACTCTCCCCGTATCAACAGGCTGCATTTTACTCTCCCTGTATCAACAGGCTGCATTTTACTCTCCCTGTATCAACAGGCAGCATTTTACTCTCCCTGTATCAACAGGCTGCATTTTGCTCTCCCCGTATCAACAGGCTGCATTTCACTCTCCCTGTATCAACAGGCAACATTTTACTCTCCTTGTATCAACAGGCAGAATTTCACTCACTCCATATCAACAGGCAGAATTTCACTCTCCCTGTATCAACAGGCTGCATTTTGCTCTCCCCGTATCAACAGGCTGCATGTCACTCTCCCTGTATCAACAGGCAGCATTTTACTCTCCCTGTATCAACAGGCAGAATTTCACTCTCCCTGTATCAACAAGCAGCATTTTACTCACTCCATATCAACAGGCAGAATTTCACTCTCCCTGTATCAACATGCTGCATTTTGCTCTCCCCGTATCAACAGGCTGCATTTCACTCTCCCTGTATCAACAGGCAGCATTTCACTCTCCCTGTATCAACAGGCAGAATTTCACTCTCCCTGTATCAACAGGCAGAATTTCACTCTCCCTGTATCAACAGGCAGCATTTTACTCACTCCATATCAACAGGCAGAATTTCACTCTCCCTGTATCAACAGGCTGCATTTCACTCTCCCTGTATCAACAGGCAGAATTTCACTCTCCCTGTATCAACAGGCAGAATTTCACTCTCCCTGTATCAACAGGCTGCATTTCACTCTCCCTGTATCAACAGGCAGAATTTCACTCTCCCTGTATCAACAGGCAGAATTTCACTCTCCCTGTATCAACAGGCAGAATTTCACTCTCCCTGTATCAACAGGCAGAATTTCACTCTCCCTGTATCAACAGGCAGAATTTCACTCTCCCTGTATCAACAGGCAGAATTTCACTCTCCCTGTATCAACAGGCAGAATTTCACTCTCCCTGTATCAACAGGCAGAATTTCATCTCCCGTATCAACAGGCTGCATTTCACTCTCCCTGTATCAACAGGCAGAATTTCACTCTCCCTGTATCAATAGGCAGAATTTCACTCTCCCTGTACCAACAGGCAGAATTTCACTCTCCCTGTATCAATAGGCAGAATTTCACTCTCCCCGTATCAACAGGCTGCATTTCACTCTCCCTGTATCAACAGGCAGAATTTCACTCTCCCTGTATCAATAGGCAGAATTTCACTCTCCCTGTATCAACAGGCAGAATTTCACTCTCCCCGTATCAACAGGCTGCATTTCACTCTCCCTGTATCAACAGGCAGAATTTCACTCTCCCTGTATCAACAGGCAGAATTTCACTCTCCCTGTATCAATAGGCAGAATTTCACTCTCCCTGTATCAACAGGTGTGTATATAAAGTAACCAGAGAAACGATGGATTAACAATGAATACAAGCCGAGACAGAGTATGCATTGGAAAGGACAATAAAATGAATGAAAAAGATCAATCCATATATAACACTAAACGTAGGGTAACATTGAACTCTAAGAGAAATTACAAATACCTTGGTTGTGACCTAGACTCGACACATAAAAATGAATAAACAGTTTTGATGTTTGAAAAGTGTGAAAACAAAACTGAGAATATTCAAGAAAATTGAATTGTTGATTATTGAACGGAGCAACTTGCCACCTGTAGTGGCTCTTGTGGTGGTCAGAATAGCGAGCTTGTGAGTATTTTAGATGTTAAGTAAGCATTTAGATCATACGTCCTGCTTAGACTATGTCCTACAAGGTTCTATATTTGATTGTAAATTTTAGTTAATATTCTGGGGCTCGTCACGTGAAGTGCGTTATGTCTGCAGCCAGACAAGTGTATCCTCAAACACCAGTCAACACTAGGCACATGAAGTAGTGAAACATTAACTTAACGGAAACGAATGGTAACCTGAGTCAGACAGGCAAAGCTGTCAAAGTAGTGCCGAACTTGGCAACTTTGAACTACGAGAGGTACAAAGTTATAAATACCCAGTATCTAGTGAACTAGACGAAACATAAAATGATACCAAACAGTTCAGTAGGCCGAAATGAAGTGTGAGGACAAAAACTGTTTGTCCAATATTTAGGGAGGAAAACAGGAATGGTTGATATAGAAGTTGCTGCAGTGCAATGCATTAGGTGGATATTATAAACAAGCTGGTACTTCACACAATATCTTATACCTTGTACCCTACAGGTATCAACCTGTAGGGTACAACTTGCTGTACTTAGTTCTGGTGTGTGTGAGTTGGACTGGGGGGGGGATCATTACATGGTGTTTTGCTATACCATACATGCTGCATTATGTGGTGTTTTGCTATACCATACAGGCTGCATTACGTGGTGTTTTGCTATACCATACAGGCTACATTACATGGTGTTTTGCTATACCATACATGCTGCATTACGTGGTGTTTTGCTATACCATACAGGCTGCATTATGTGGTGTTTTGCTATACCATACAGGCTACATTACATGGTGTTTTGCTATACCATGCAGGCTGAATTATGTGGTGTTTTGCTATACCATACATGCTGCATTATGCGGTGTTTTGCTATAACATACATGCGGCATTACATGGTGTTTTGCTATACCATACAGGCTGCATTACGTGGTGTTTTGCTATACCATACAGGCTGCATTACGTGGTGTTTTGCTATACCATACAGGCTGCATTACGTGGTGTTTTGCTATACCATACAGGCTGCATTACATGATGTTTGCTATACCATACAGGCTGCATTACGTAGTGTTTTGCTATACCATACAGGTTGCATTACATGGTGTTTTGCAATACCATACATGCTGCATTATGCGGTGTTTTGCTATAACATACATGCTGCATTATGTGGTATTTTGCTATACCATACAGGCTACATTGCGTGGTGTTTTGCTTTACCATACAGGCTGCATTACGTTGTGTTTTGCTATACCATACAGGCTACATTACATGGTGTTTTGCTATACCATACAGGCTGCATTATGTGGTGTTTTGCTATACCATACAGGCTACATTACATGGTGTTTTGCTATACCATACAGGCTGCATTATGTGGTGTTTTGCTATACCATGCAGGCTGCATTATGTGGTGTTTTGCCATACCATGCAGGCTGACTTATGTGGTGTTTTGCTATACCATGAAGGCTGCATTATGCAATGTTTTGCTATACCATACAGGCTGCATTACATGGTGCTTTGCTATACCATATAGGCTGCATTACGTGGTGTTTTGCTATACCATACAGGCTGCATTACATGGTGCTTTGCTATACCATACAGGCTGCATTACGTGGTGTTTTGCTATACCATACAGGCTGCATTACATGGTGCTTTGCTATACCATACAGGCTGCATTACGTGGTGTTTTGCTATACCATACAGGCTGCATTATGTGGTGTTTTGCTATACCATACAGGATGCATTATGTGGTGTTTTGCTATACTATACAGGCTGCATTATGTGGTGTTTTGCTATACCATACAGGCTGCATTATGTGGTGTTTTGCCATACCATGCAGGCTGACTTATGTGGTGTTTTGCTATACCATGAAGGCTGCATTATGCAATGTTTTGCTATACCATACAGGCTACATTACGTGTTGTTTTGCTATACCATACAGGCTGCATTACGTGGTGTTTTGCTATACCATACAGGCTGCATTACGTGGTGTTTTGCTATACCATGCAGGCTGAATTACGTGGTGTTTTGCTATACCATATAGGCTGCATTACATGGTGTTTTTCATACAGGCTGCTGTACTTAGTTCTGTAGTGTTGGTTATGGCGGGATGCATGGTGTTTGTCTGACGTGCAGTGCACGGTGTGACTTACTTGATGTACAGTCCGATGTCCATATTGATGAGCTCCAGGTACTGGTGGTACTGACAGGCGTAGTCCTTGAGTGGGATGAGAGACCGCTGGATGGCATGACGGATCGCCGCACGCAGCTCCTCCACGGTCGGCTCATGTTCACCCACACTCTCCAAGCACGGCGTGCCCGACCAGAAGATATCCTCCATGATGTACTGCAGGACACAAGACACAGATTACACACTCTCCAAGCACGGCGTGCCCGACCATTAGATATCCTCCATGATGTACTGCAGGACACAAGACACAGGTTACACACTCTCCAAGCACGGCATGCCCGACCAGAAGATATCCTCCATGATGTACTGTAGGACACAAGACACAGGTTACACACTCTCCAAGCACGGCATGCCCGACCAGAAGATATCCTCCATGATGTACTGCAGGACACAAGACACACTCTCCAAGCACGGTGTGCCAGACGAGAAGATATCCTCCATGATGTACTGTAGGACACAAGACACAGATTACACACTCTCCAAGCATCAGCCTCAGTTTTGAAACACATAAAAGTCACTAGAAATAAATTCCTAAATCTGACTCCATGTCAACTTTTGGTTCCCTGCTTTTTCAGGAATAATCTCGGAAACTGCGAAAAAGCATAAATCCGTCATCCCTGCTGAAAACTGAAACAGAAGGTATTTGGAATTATTGTAGAGAAAGGCCAAAAGTGCACAAACCTTCTCGAGCTGCGGGACGTTCTGGGTGGACTGGATGCCTTTGTCAAAGAGACTGATGAGGACAGTCTCGAAGCTGGTGAGGTTAGTACTGTAGTGCACGCCCTGCGTGTCCATAATGAGGTCGAGCAGAAAGAGCGCGTTTCGTTTTGGTTTGAACTTGCTGTTCATCACGTCAGGCCCCCACTGGAAGTCATCCGGGATGTCGATGGTCGAGTGACAGGCGTCAAGCACCATCTGGGTGAAGTTCACCAGCGAGTCCTGGATGAGGTAGCGCAGTGAGTCCTGCATGTTAAACTTGACCATCTCCATGAACTTCTTGAGCTTGGAAATTTGGTACACCTCGAAGTTGGTTTCGTGAATGTTGAACCAGCCTTTGCCGACGTCGCGCAGACTCGTGCGGATCGAGGCCCGCAGCGTCGTGATCCAACTGTCCTTCAGGAACAGCGTCACCTGCATGGGGAGTGGGGAGTTAGACGGAACAGCCACCCCCACAACACGGAACAGCCACCTCAGGCAGGGGGAATTAGGATGGAACAGCCATATCTACAGCACAGGGAGGGGGGGCATTAGTACAGAACAGCATCACCTGCACGGGGAGGGGGGAATTAGGATGGAACAGACACCATTACAGCATAGGGAGGGAGGCATTAGTACGGAACAGCCACCTCTCCAGCACAGAGAGGGAGGCGTTAGGATGGATCAGCCGTCTCTCCAGCATAAGGAGGGAGGCGTTAGGATGGAACAGACACCTCTACAGCACAGGGAGGGGGGGCATTAGTACAGAACAGCATCACCTGCACGGGGAGGGGGGAATTAGGACGGAACAGCCATATCTACAGCACAGGGAGGGGGGGGGCATTAGTACAGAACAGCATCACCTGCACTGGGAGGGGAGAATTAGGATGGAACAGACACCACTACAGCATAGGGAGGGAGGTATTAGTGCGGAACAGCCAGCTCTCCAGCACAGGGAGGGAGGCGTTAGGATGGATCAGCCGTTTCTCCAGCATAGGGAGCGAGGCTTTAGGACGGAACAGCCACCTCTACAGCATAGGGAGGGAGGCATTAGTGCGGAACAGCCACCTCTCCAGCACAGGGAAGGAGGCGTTAGGATGGAACAGACACCTCTACAGCACAGGGAGGGAGGCATTAGTACGGAACAGCGACCTCTACAGCACAGGGAGGGAGGCGTTAGTACGGAACAGCCACCTCTACAGCACAGGGAGGGAGGCATTAGTACGAAACAGCCCTCTCTACAGCAGAGAGGGAGGCATTAGAATGGAACAGCCAACTCTTATAACAATCAACCTAAGGTATTTATCTCAGAAAATTGCAAAAATTCAAAACCATCAGACTCTGCAACTTTAACTATACCAAGATCCAGCTGCGTTAAACAAGTCTTTCGGGCAAACATTAATCCATAAAACCACCACAGCCTCTACACAGTATTTACTTGACTGCGTTACTCGTGCTACAACACCGTATCAGTCACGTGTCAGTCACGTGACGGCACCTACCTGCGACGTGGCCTGGCCCTGCGTCTGTTCGAACTCTTCGAGGCGCATGTGTTTCGCGGTAGGAATGTGGAACAGTGACATGTGCGAGGCAACCTTGTTGCACTCGGACCGCACCTTCCCAATGGCCACGATACTTTCTTCCCGTGTCAACAGCGAGTTAAAAGCAAAGTTGTCGTACTGCTCGTCGAACGGATACTCGGACACGTCAGGGCAGCAGCCTCGCTCGGGCACCGCCTCCTCGACCACCTCGGGCATGGTGACGAAGGCGAACGTCTGCCGGTCGTCCTGCACCGTCTTGTCGAAGATGATGCGGTTCATGGAGCGGCAGAAGTCGATGTTCACTTCCTTCTCAAGAACTTGTAAGTAATCGTCCAGCCTGGCCCAAACAGGAGCGCATTAAAAGCCTGAATAGTGGTGGTAACGCATTCTCTAGCGTGACGGCTACTACGACGCTATGTCCCCTGCCCTGCCCGGTGAGACTGGTACCAACCAGTGTGTGGCACTTGGATGGAGCCGGGAAGGTGTTCAAATACATTCAGATGTCAGGTTTTACTGATCACAGGTTTAACAACTAAAGTCACATAATATTGCACAGGCGTCATCGGGATTTGAGACGTTCAGGTCTCGAGAAGGTCTTTGCTTCTCGATTAAAGTCGCATGGTCCGATGCCTGTTGAATTTTTATTTTATTTTTTAAATAAATATATCAAATTGATCGTTATAACCTACTAATCATTAATTTGGAGTAATTTTGATGAAAAATGGCTAGTTTTGAAGCAATTTGAGCTGAAAGAGCCCTAAATACTTTCGACAAGCTTTCCCAAAGTCCTCTTGCTATGACACATATTGACATCTCACGATGACCACGTGATGTTGAATGACCTAAATCAAATATAGCCTGGTCACCTAGCATGTTATACTGATGGCGCCATTGCTCCGTCATTTGTTTCTTGGCATGCGATGTGATGAATTGTTGCAAATTTGCTGTCAAATAATTATGTAGGATAAATTTGAGATAATTGTTTTGGTTTTGAAAATTTGATGCTTCATGGGACTATGCAGCTTTAACAAAGCATTCTTCAACTTCTTACTTCATTGTAATTACTAAAATAGTATAGTCTTCTGTCTAGACATTAATAATTAACATTTTTAAAGTTGCAGTCTAATATAACCATAACATTCCCAAATCCAAACGTCACAATTGACATACCACATTTTGGTGTGCATTCTTTGATCTTTTTTAATTTTATGTTTTTTTATTATATATTTTTATATATTTTATTTTGTTTACACTATCATTGTTTGATTAATTTTAGTGTGGTTATATTTGTGTGTGTACTTTTGACCATATACATTGGCTGTGTGGCAGTGGTCTAATATCATTCAATATAATATTAACTTACAGATCTATACCGTTTATGGCAGTATATTCGACATTACAAATATCAGTATCATTTGGTAATGTAGTAGTCTGTACATAAGTCCCACTACCACGCTAATATAATACATATTTAGGTGTATTTCTTTAATTTACGTCATTAATAACTAGTCCATAGCAATATTATATCAATATCTGTGTGACACTCCTAAGTTATTAAGACCTGCATTATGTGATGTATACTGATAGATAGACATTCAATAACAGTAATTATAATACATTTATATACTTGTTTCTTTACCTTCTTATGTCACAGCTCATCTTGTCATATTTCACCCCGTTGCCTCTTGTGGCTGGGATCAAATTGTAAATATGTGGTTTACTTTTGAAAAATTGTTATGACCATGCAACTTTATATCAGCCCAGGCTATGGTGCCAGCAATACTATTACGGGACATCCTGGAACCTGACTAGGTACTTGGAATGATGGCATGGCTAATAAGGCCACGAGATTGACCTAATTGATTAATAGTGTTCCTGCATAATGGCTGTCTCAAAGTAGGTGTCCAACGGGATGAGGTAATAAATTCACTGATTATTCTGTATAGGCTGTCACCAATCATTAGCTAATGCACTCGTATCTAAGTTGGATATATAGGATCAAATTAGATAAGTGTTTTGGTTTTCATCGGACCATGCAACTTTAATACTCTTAGCAGAATCGTCAGTTCTAAAACGTGTGTGGGAAATAACTGCTTAGAACATTAACTTTGTATTTGTGTGTTATTTTCGTATTTACAGCTGTATTAACGCTCTAAGTCACCCATACCCACAGTGTCGTCTACACAGGGGTTTGTGTGTTAATCCCTGTCACTAACTTGCACGTTAGCATTTCAGTAAGCTGTAAGTCAGCGATGTGTAGATCTATAAGCTGTATGCCAGTGATATGCAGATCAGTAAGCTTATGTCGGCGGTGTGTAGATCAGTAAGCTCCATGTCGGTTATGTGTAGATCAGTAAGTTGGGTGTAACCGATATGTAGATCAGTAATCTGAATGTCAGTGGCGTGTATATCAGTAAGCTTATGTCGGCAGTGTGTAGATCAGTAAGCTCCATGTCGGTTATGTGTAGATCAGTAAGTTGGGTGTAAGTGATATGTAGATCAGTAATCTGCATGTCAGTGGTGTGTAGATCAGTAAGCTTATGTCAGCGATGTGTAGATCAGTAAGCTCCATGTCGGTTATGTGTAGATCAGTAAGTTGGGTGCAAGCGATATGTAGATGAGTAATCTGCATGTCAGTGGCATGTAGATCGGTAAGCTTATGTCTACATCAGTAAGCTGTATCAGTAAGCTGTACATAGTAAGCTGTACATCAGTAAGCTGTACATCAGTAAGCTGTATGTCAACACACTGTACTCACGTCTTGTCCTTGGCGAGAGAGGGCGCTCCCTTCGCCCACTCCGTCATGCGCTTGAGGGAGGCCTGGTCGAGCTCGCCGACACCTTCCATGGGCATGCAGTCTATGTACAGGTTGTACCGAACCAGCGCCTCCGTCAGGCGTCGCTTCATGAACGCCTCAGACACGCGCTTCGAGAAGATCTCGGGGTCCTCGGCGGCGAACATGATACGGACCCGCGGCACAGAGTACTGCGTCGGCAGGACGACCCGCTCCCCTGTGAGACAGCGGCACATCGTCACCACCTGCCGGGGAACGCTAGGGGGAACGCCCGGGGAACGCCCGGAAACGCCCCGAGAACCCACGCGTCCCCGCGACGACCCAGTCACAAGCAGCATCTCCGAATAGGGACAGTGTACATTTGGAACTAGCTAATGTGTGGCTGTGCGCCTGCCTGGTCTGACTCTCTACTCTGGAGGGAAATGTATGTCAGTGATGACTATAAAATTGATACTTGTTGCTACCTAGCCTGGCGCTCGGCACTAATAGGATAGGGCAAGAAGCAGTGGAAGAAGGAAGATCAATTGTCCCCAGTTGAACTCCCCCACCCCCCCGCCCCCACCCCGCTTAATCAACAAAAGTAACAATAGTAAATAAAGCTATCGTCACATGACCCCGTCACGTGACGTGCTCAGGTCAAGCACTACACATATGCAGCTTACTATCACAACTAATAGTTTCACTTGTGTATCAAGCAATTTTACTGTACGGCTGGAAGAACACTGCTCTAGCACTGGCAAAAGACATTATTCAATGAATAAACTAAATTTAATAAATATCCGATGTGGGTGGGACGGGACAGCAGCTTGTTCGCCGTGTTGCTGAGAGCCTGGCCTTCAAACTAGTCACGTGACTCAGGACTCCTCACTCATTTATAGGTCAGTTTCTCAGAAGTCACTTGTCAGTTTACAGGATCACTTCTAGTTGTTTTTCAAAGTTATGTCTACAATTTGTAGGGTGTAATGTGACTTGCTCTGTAGCCGCCACTAAGACTGTTTTCACTACGCGGGGCTGTACGCCCTCCCGCCCCGCCTCCCGCCCCCGCCCACCGGTCCAGGCACTCACCCGCCTCGTTGCGGCCGCCATTGACGACTCGCCGCCCCTTGGAGTCGATGATCCGCCCGTCCTTGTCGCACTTCTGCACCAGGAACAGCTCGGTCGCCTCGTCGTAGTCCAGGGCGCCCACCTTGAACCAGGCGTACACCAGCGTCGGGTCCTTGGGGTCGACTAAGGAAAGGAAAAAAGCAAAGCTTGTTTTATCTAATGACGCCCCTAGAGCGCTTTGATTTTTATTATCGGCTATTAGATGACAAACCTTTTTTTGTTTGTTAAGTGTTTATTCATCTGAATATGACATTTGTCAGTGCCGGAGCACTGGTCTTCCAGCCATCTTACAATTGGAAATTGACAGTCTATATAGTGTAGGTTTGATGTGTGGTTTATTAGTTACAGCACGATCCTGTAGAATTAAGGGAGTGGCTCCTGCTGTGTAATCTACAGCACCGGTCACTGTAGTTCATTCAAAAATGGGGAGCAGCACTGAGTAGAAAGTGAATACTCAGAACAACTCGAGCAATCGTTGACAGACGGTAGAGGTGCGACAGGCGAACAGACGGTAGAGGTGCGACAGGCGGACAGAAGGTAGAGGTGCGACAGGCGGACAGACGGTAGAGGTGCGACAGGCGGACAGACGGTAGAGGTGCGACAGGCGGACAGACGATAGAGGTGCGACAGGCGGACAGACGGTAGAGGTGCGACAGGCGGACTCACGGTGGTGCAGGTCGTCGCGGGTCGGCAGCAGCGCCTGGCCGGGCACGGGGCGCCAGACGCCGTCATCGTCCCCGGTGGCGATCCACTCTCCCGGCGTGCGGCAGTCGTGCTCGTAGTTGTCGAAGATCTCGAGCGGCAGGTAGGCGGGGAAGGGCGCCGGGTTGTCGGGGTCCACGTTCAGCTTCACCTGCGCCCCGGGAGGCTGCTCCTGAGGCATCAGCTGCGCCACCGGCACCTTGAGAGCATGCAGCAGCGTCACCACGTCCTGCTTGCCGTAAGTACGCTTCCGCCTGCAGAGGGAGAGTGAGAGTGAGAGTAAGAGCGGGAGAGTGAGAGGGAGCGTGTGAGAGTGAGTGTAAGAGAGGGAGAGCGGGAGTGAGTGTAAGAGAGGGAGATCGTGAGTGAGACTGGGTGAGAGAGGGAGGGGGAGTGAGAGTGAGTGTAAGAGAGTGAGAGCGGGAGTGAGAGTGAGTGTAAGAGAGAGAGCATGAGTGAGAGTGAGTGTAAGAGAGGGAGAACGTGAGTGAGAGTGAGTGTAGTAGAGGGAGAGGGTGAGAGTGAGAAAGTGAGTGTGAGTGTCAGAGAGGGAGAGCGTGAGTGAGAGTGAGTGTGAGAGAGGGAGTGTAAGAGATTGATTCATTGATTGGTGGTTGCTTTACACCGTGTCGGCAGCATAGGCCATATTCACGGCGAGAAATGTTTTGTTTTTTTGTTCAAACCATCGCTTTTACTTGTAAAAGCAGACAATCAATTATGTGCCGATAGACACTCATTAAATTAGAAAGCTCACAATCATATATTTGTGGTCAAGGGAAACAAATTCCCATAGAAAAAGAAAAGTTTTATTAATAATTGATAGAATGTATTTAGTAAACTATATGAGGTGGTGCAGTCCAGCTGCCCTCAAAAAGGCTAAAATGTTTTCCTGTTTTACCTTAGTAAAAAGGTAAAAGAGGAAAACATTTTAGCCCTCTTGAGTGTAAGAGAGTGAGTGTGAGAGTGAGTGTAAGATAGGGGAGAGCGTGAGTGAGAAGAGAGTGAGTGTGAGTGTAAGAGAGGGAGAGTGTGAGTGAGAGTAAGAGAGGGAGAGTGTGCGTGAGACTGGGTGAGAGAGGGAGTGAGAGTAAGAGAGTGACAGTAAGAGCATGAGTGAGTGTAAGAGAGGGAGAGTGTGTGAGACTGGGTGAGAGAGGGACAGGGAGTGAGAGTGAGTGTAAGAGAGGGGGTGTAAGAGAGGGAGAGCATGAGTGAGTGTAAGAGAGGGAGCGTGTGAGTGTGTAAGATAGGGAGAGTGTGAGTGAGAGTGAGTGTAAGAGAGGGAGAGCGTGAGTGAGACTGGGTGAGAGAGGGAGGGGGTGAGTGAGTGTAAGAGAGGGAGAGCGTACGTGAGAGTGAGTGTAAGAGAGGGAGAGTGTGAGTGAATGTAAGAGAGGGAGAGTGTGAGTGAATGTATGAGAGGGAGAGCGTGAATGAGAGGGGGTGTAAGAGAGAGAGTGTGAGTGAGTGTAAGAGAGTGTGTAAGAGAGGGAGAGTGTGAGTGCGAATGAGTGTAAGAGAGGGAGAGTGTGAGTAAATGTATGAGAGGGAGAGCGTGAGTGAGAGGGAGTAAGTATACAGAGTGAGTGTAAGAGAGGGAGAGTGTGAGTGAGACTGTGTGAGAGGGAAGGGGAGTGAGAGTGAGTGAGAGAGTGTGAATGAGTGAGAGATGGTTACTGGTGATTGCTTAATGCCGTGTCGGCAGCAAAGGCCATAATTATGGCGAGAAGTTGAAGAAGATTGTTTTAACGAACTATATAAGGTGGCATAGTCCTGTCGCCCTCATAAATAAATTGAAAGTGAGAGAGTCAAAGTGAGAGAAAGCGAGGACGTGTGATGTGGGTGTTGGTCGTGTAGCTGGACAGTCACTTGACAATGATGGTCGTGACAATGATGGTCTTACTTATTTTGCAATCTCTTCTTTTGATGGCTTGCTCTCATGAAAATTATTGTATGTAACCATGCCCGATATATATAATAAAATACTGCTAGTCATACAATACTGCGCATAACGAATAAGAATGATCTCCCCAAAGTGGGAGACGCCGAGTGAAGATGGGCGGACGACATTTATATTAAACAAATGAGGACACACCATATTTGTACAAACAAAACCTAACCTTTCAATTTCGATTTTTCGGGGACATTGTCCTGGGGGTGTGTAGAAGGGCAGCTGGACTTTTGGCTGGTACGATTTCTCTAGGAAGTCCTGTCAAAGGAAAATAGACAAATAATCACGTCAGAGGAGAGTTTAACCCAAAAACTAGTACTAATAGGAAGTTTAACCACAAACTAGTACTACTAGGAATTACTATCAAATTTGTTAATGTGAATATTGAATTACACAAGACAGCACGTTGTGAGTCACTATTTAAATGACTACATTTAGATTACATTAAGCAACATGCGAGACTCAATACGCTATGTTAAAACCAGGTGTTCACTGACACAGTGACAGCTCGCTGTGATATCGACTCACGTGGAGGGGGTTGGTAGGTAAAGGTTCAGTTGAGCAAATTTGACAGAATTGATTGGTGTAGAAAGCAAAACGCTGGGTTGCTTACTGAGGGCGCCTTTGGTTGTGCCCCGGGCAGCTCTATACTACTTAGACTTCCTACAAAGTCTTGTGGGCCTTCGAATGTGTTTGCTGAAAGCAAATAAGCGATCCATGGCATTGTATTGACATTACAACAATCTAAAATAAATCATGATAGAATTTGCCATTCCGAGATGGTCTTACATAACCCTATATATGTTGCTAGAATGTCTACAAGAAAATGAATATATAAACAATATTTTGCTTAAATAACAAGAAATTTCATAGTTATTGCAAATAAATAAAAGAACTAATGCAAGATCGTACCTTTGGGCGTATGTTTTTCTTTGGCTACATTCCACAAAATATCCTGCTCTGTGTCAGGTCCTTTCAGGGCACTCTACAGGAATGAACAAGCAACACCTTTTATACAGGAAGCAGACTACAATGGGTTATGCGACAATGTACACAAAGAGAAAATCTGAGAATTAACAGTCATATCAATTGGCAATACTGAATGTGAAGAGCGTAATTTATTGCCTTAATATTTCTTTCTCATCCTCATATAAATCAACCATTTTCTAAACATACCATTGTTAGAACTTTAATGTCTCACAAATGAGGTTTCGCTAAATGCCATAGTTATGTCATTAAATGTGCAATAATTATTTTGAGGGGGCGGGGGACCTGCACGTAGAGCAGGTTGCGAACACACTTCTTGTCATTTCAAGGGTAGCATCGTAACCATTACACTACCTCGGTCTTCCTTAATCCAATCACGATATCTACGCCAACCTGTCTAAGTGGCTTCTTGCCTGAGAGGTCGGTGCAGACTACTACACTACAAAAGAAGAAAACTAAAATAATGCAATAAATTAGTGGTGAGAGAAACGTACGGCGATGTCTGTGGTTGCTGACTGCGGCAATATATCTGAGTAGAATCCCCGTTGTCGAATCTCCGGATATTTGTTATCGTCTGATAAGCCTGATGCAGACGGAGTGTGTGTTTGAGCAGCCGAAAACGGCCTGCTAAAAGTACTCGATCTTCCTGTTTTGCCACTCATTGTGTCTGAAAGAAAAGGAAGTGTAAAAGCGGGGTGAATAGGGATTGATATAGAAAGCAGAAGTCGATGACAAATATCTTACCACTTTTTCTTTTCGTTTTTATTGCGCATGCATTAGTTTGGTACTTGAGGGCTTTATGAAGTCAGTGCATGTGTTGACAATGGATCAGAGTTATATATAATAAAATACTGCAGTCTTAATAGTGTCAAGATTTCAAACATTTCCTTCATTTAGTTTACTTTTCTGACTGGCTAGACTGGTA
Organism: Branchipolynoe longqiensis; assembly: GCA_030323885.1. Classification (NCBI taxonomy): domain Eukaryota; kingdom Metazoa; phylum Annelida; class Polychaeta; order Phyllodocida; family Polynoidae; genus Branchipolynoe; species Branchipolynoe longqiensis. The sequence goes on along the minus strand of JASIRB010003267.1, from coordinate 33,092 downwards.
TCATTGAGATTGTGCAATGATACGATTCTATTTAATTTAGTTATTTGATGTAAATATTATCCATGCATGATTTATTCAAGGGTTATAATATACTACCATGGATCATGCAAGATCATATTGAATATGTATGAACTATGGTGCATTGTAAATATCTAAAATCTGCATAAGACTGAGAAGTACTATAATAATAATTTAAAATTATGCACATTTATTAATACGGACTCCCCCCCCCCCCACCCAGGGGGAGGCTAAGGACTAACACGTGTATGTATGTATGTATGTATGTATGTATGTATGTATGTATGTATGTATGTATGTATGTATGTATGTATGTATGCATGTATGTGTATATATATATACATATATATATATATATATACATACATATATATATAAACAATACCCGTACTCAAAGTGGTGGAAAATGAAATCACCAAAAATCCAGCAAACAGAAACAGCTCGTCGAACTTCGCGACCCAGCAAATAGGGTCGATGACAGCGATTGGTTAATAATATACTAGTATTGAATCGCATAATAATAAATCAATAATTCTCCGAGCATTTAAATACATGCATGTCAATAGACTAGTTCGTAATTCCGAACTTCCATGGTTATGCCCAAATTCTAAGAAATTGTTATGTATTTCTAGTAATCTTGAATAAAATCGAAGTTTTGTACTGTGTGTATGTTTTTGTTTTGCTGTCGACGCCGTTATCAGCGTCCAGTCTATAGACAGTTTCGTAATTCTGACTGATGTGGGCGGTCCTAAGCATTGCTTATTCATATTAGTAATTACAATGGATCCACCTTTGACGACATTGATTTGTGCTGATTTACAGGTACTGTTTCCAACTAACTATGTCTATGGCCATTTTTTAAACCATGTTGTAGGCCTATTCAGTATTGTCTATTGAACTGTCCCAGACAGCACACAGTCGTCGGCCCGACGGCGGCCCGACGGCGGCCGCTCCGGCGGCCCGACGGTGGAAAATGCCGTCGGGCCGACGTTGTTTTGTCCAACCTCCCGCCGTCGGGGCGACGGCGGCTGCCGCCGTCGGGCCGACGGCAGCAGGCCGTCGCGCCCCACCCGACGCCGTCGGGGCGATGGCGGCTGCTGCCGTCGGCCCAACGGCGACAAAAGCCGTCGGGCCGACGTTGTTTTGTCCAACCATCCACCGTCGACTCGACGGCGGCTGCCGCCGTCGGGGCGACGGCGACAAACGCCGTCGGGCCGACGTTATTTTGTCCAACCATCCACCGTCGACTCGACGGCGGCTGCCGCCGTCGAGTCGACGGCGACAAACGCCGTCGGGCCTACAAGCCGAGAAGACACTGTCACTGTAAAAATATTAGTTTTATTCAAAATTAATAGAAATCGAGATCCCATACCATATAAATTTAATATAGTCTGTACGTATTGACACTATAGTGACAGTGTCTTCTCGGAAAAAAACAAGATGGCGGTCCTTCGTCAAAATTCCGTTCAGGGTAATTCAAATCGTATTAACACGAATAATTCCATTAATACTTCGTAATAAATTACAAAACTTTTACAAAATAATCTAAACATATTAATAAACAAACCTGGTAAATGATTCCTTAAAATTCCTGGGATTTCTGGAGTTACTGGTAGAAAAAGAACACTGATCAACAATCGCACGTGTTCCGGTGGCGATTCGAAGTAAACAAACCGTATCGGATAATTCAAATCGAATTAACACGAATAATTCCATTAATAATTCGTAATAAATTACAAAACTTTTACAAAATAATCTAAGCATATTAATAAACAAACCTGGTAAATGATTCCTTAAAATTCCTGGTATTTTTGGAGTTATTGGTAGAAAAAGAACACTGATCAGCAATCGCACTTGGTCCGCGGGCGACTCGAGCCGGAAAGCAAATCTAAAGAACTGCGCATGTGCGGCCCACCACCGTCGGCTCGACGGTGGACCAGACGTGGAAAATGAATGCAAACCTGCGGCGGCCCACCACCGTCGAGCCGACGATGGCCCGACGGTGAATCAAAAGTGGAAAGGGATTGAACCATAACGTCGGAACACCACCGTCGGGCCGACGGTGGCCCGATGGTGGCTCACAAGTGGAAAAGGATTGAAACCTAAGGTCGGGACACCACCGTCGGGCCGACGATGGCCCGACGGTATACCAAGTGTGGAAAATGAATGCAAACTTGCGGCGGCCCACCACCGTCGGCGGCCGACGGCTCAAAAGTTTAAACCCTAACGTCGGAACACCGCCGTCGGGCCGACGATGGCCCGACGGTGAATCAAAAGTGGAAAGGGATTGATTCCCAACGTCGGAACACCGCCGGCGGCCCGACGGTGGCTCAGAAGTGGAAAGGGATTGATTCCCAACGTCGGAACACCACCGTCGGGCCGACGGTGGCCCGACGGTGGAAAGTCGGTGCCGACGGACCGACCAATAGCCGACGTCGGTGTGCTGTCTGGGGTAGTAGCACATTTAGTGATTTACTACTATTGGCAGTAATATCAATAGTATTGACTATAGTACGTACAAGTCAAGTAGTAACTACTATCGGATACTGCCCGTATCACGGTATTGGCACTAGTCTACTGACACTTATGAAGTTATGTACAACAGTACAGAACTACAGTCACTGAGTCAGAGAGCGTTTAAATATATACACGCTCTCTGCTACAGTATTGGTAAACTTAAAGTATTAGCATTATCACTAGAGTTAGTTGGCGTGTATGCTAAGGTTGTGTCTGGTTTGATTCATTGCGACTAATATAGAAAAATGCTTAATCTTAAAAGCTTACCATTTCTTCTGAACTTAATAGCATGGAGGTTGATAGTGATCTCCACAGACAATCACTGTTGCGTTTCGTTCTGCCTGTCCAACTTGACTGGCGTTGTGTACACCGGACGTTGGCTGTCAGACGTTGCTAAGGATGAGTGTCCGTGATAATAACCGCGCGAAACATAACATTTATCTAAAAGCCATTTAAAAAATGGACAGGACATAACTAGTGGTGTATTGCATTTACTCTACATAAAATATATCAAATAAAATATGGCGCTAACAATTATATGACACATATTAATGATATAACACAATAGAAACTAACATATTTAGAATGTTTCAAGCGTGCAGAAACCATCCATTGAATCAACAGGAACTAGATTTACGGCACGTGGACATGAAAAACAATGCTTTGCACGCTATAAACAAGCAGTTTATCACTCATTCTGTTTCCATTTCAAGTCTATATGGAAACAAACTAACGATTCAAAATGAAAGGGAAAGTTTCGTCGACGCATCATCGCCTACAAAATACATATAGGGTAAGAACTCGGTTGAGATCCATTCCTGCTTCAATTATCGCCCATTCCACGCCGCGTGTTTACTGAAGCCGTGAAGGTGTTAATAGAGGGCTACGAGCCTAACGAGGCAATGGCCATAGATGGGGTGTAATGACGTCACGAGACAACTTCCGGTGGCCATATTGGATTACATATGGGTCACTCTCCTGAAAACTGGCCAGAAGTGTCACATGGAGAGTTAAAATTTAATATTTGAATTTTTTACATTTTTTGGTTGCAAATGAAAGCTGGAAATCTCCCCTTTACATCTATGTAAAATATAAATTGATGAGATAAAAAATAAAGGTGTAGTCCATGAATAAGATATGTCTTATGGCAGTATAACATGTGTGTCACACATGTAACACATGTTTAGGACACCACACAGTCTGCTTAATAACTATCTAATCAGAATTAAATAATATCATACTTAGAAGCATATTAATCATGACATAATATACAGAAATGTCTAGTGCTTATATTAATAAAAAAAAGTAATTCCCAGCCATGCTTCATTCACTGAATAATTAGTGTACAATATTTGTGTGGCATCCAGACACCATGGTTACACGTGTGACAGAAATTTGTAATGTTATTTCTGAAGACATTAAGTTAAAAAAAAAAATATTTAGGCATGCATACATGTCAATAAATACTTCCTCTTTGATTTGGGAACTGTTTTGTTTGATATATCAATGCAATACAAGATGTTAATAAGGATTCAACCACGTCCCATATGTCATGTTACAAATGGCTGACTGTAAAATGGGGTTTTTTGATACAAAAACAGTTCATAACTAAAAAGACCAAAGTTGCACACAGTTTTATTTCCCTTATTTCTTTCATCAAATCTGAACATGAATATGAAAAGTATAAGGACAAAAATAAGTAGGAAGGTTTTTATTGATGTTTTAAAATCCCATCTCATGCTGACCATTTTTCAGGAGAGTGACCCATATGCAAGGCTTGGAAGTGCTTACATTGTGTTTATTTACCGATTTGATGGTTTATTTGTCACTGTTTTGAGCAGTTTGGCCTCAAAGGTTGGGGGAAAAGGTTTTTTTGATGGAGGGGAAGCATTTTCTAAATCATGTAGCCTCACATCATTGCTAAAGTGCAGCATGTTGACACTTTGGATGCTGTGTCAAAGAATTAGAAAGGTTTGGGCAGTACCCACTAGGTGGAGCCACATACTTCGGCAGCTCTGATTATAGGTAGGCTCAGTGGTGGCCATAGTGTTCTTGGTATAAGACAGGGGGCGCCATAGGTGGTATTAGGTGTAATCCAAGATGGCTAACCGCCGAGTGATGACGTCACATGCACTCCCTCTATAGAATAGGTAGCAATGTGGACAACATTTTCATGCCATACCTATAGAGGGGGTGTAATGACGTCACAAGGCAACTTTCAATGGCCATATTGGATTACATACAGAAGGCTTTTTAACTGCCTACACTGCTTATTTACTGATTTGTTCGTTTATTTCCCACTGTTTTGAGCTAGGGCCTAGGCACATCACATGGAAATTGTGAAATTGTTGCACAGCCACTGTACTGCAAATCGGTACACAGACAGAGCTCACAGAATAGATTATAGGGGTTTTTAATTCGAGTAAATATGATTAGTCATTCCAAAGTTATCTACAATTTAGCTTTCCTAGAAATCAACATTTTGGTCCTATTGGTTATAGCTAATAAGTTGTGACCACTGCCACTGGCACTGACACTCAGAATAGCCCAACTTTCACTATTAATATTATCTCTGCTTTTAAATCCTTTCACACAAAATTGCTCTTAGGCTAAATTAGATACTTCAGATCTTCCTTTTCAATTGCGCATTAATATCTTTTTAATTGACTCAATGAAAGCTTTTAAATTTATTTTGCAAAAATAATTGTTCCACATAGACATAGCATTGCTGCAGCACAAATTACTGTATTGTTTTAACCATCGTGAGTAGCTACTTCTGCGGCGATCCCGCCGATTTACACACAAATTTAAAAGTACTGTAGTGTCTTTCCGAATGGACAGAAATACACAATATAGGTATCAAATGAAAGATAAATAACTAAATATTACAATTATCAGACTATTAGAATGATTTTGGAATGTTACTTATCTGTTTGTTGACTTTTTCAACAGTGGTTGACTTCAACAGCTTGTAAAACCATGAGAGGTATCCCCTAATGCACTAGCAATTTTCCCAGATGTAAACAAGGTTGTGATTGGTCAGTTCTGATGACATCATGTATGGCAAGCCATTCGCATAGTATTTGTGAATGGTTTTACAGAGCACCTCTGAATATAGGCATATAGAAATCAGGTCACAGAGTTCAGCTGCTGTAGTGAAGACAGCTATACTGCAGCGACCCAAGCAGGATTTGATATACCTATTTGAGCAGTTTGGCCTCAGAAGTTGTTGCTAAAGTGTTGTAAGTAAACACATTGGATGTAAACTGCCCAGGACCTCCCAGAACACAAAAAAAACTCTTGTTTTACTGTGTCTGCATGCATTCAAAACATGGCTAGAGAGGGTGCTCATAATCCAAGATGGCTGAGTGATGATGTCACATGCACTCCCTCTATCTGAAAATGGATTGCATTGTTGGAAAGAGCTTTGAAAACCATACAAGAAAATCCAACAATTGTGTCAATCGGTTGATTATTAAGGGTCTAGAGCTATTTCAATTTCAGTAATGAGGGGTAATTTTCTGCCTTTGTTTTAATGCTTTAGCATTACAAGTGTGTGACTCAAAATCTAGATATTTAGTCAATTTTTGTTCTAACTTTCTTAATAACCTATATATCTCACTGACATTCTCAGTGTAAGTAGATGCCTATCTGCTCATTAGTGATTTAGAAAGGTTATAGAAATTTCTCATTGTGTAATGAGTATATCCATGGGACCATTGTAACTACTTTCATCCTTACCTTCTTGTTAGATTCATAAAAATCTCAGTAATACGTCAACTTACAAGTAAGTCTAGTATAACTATCATATATCCATTAAACCTTAAGTTTTCTTCCTTTGTTTTAATGTTTTTAGCATTACAAAGGCCCTTTAAATGACACCAATATTATGAGAATAGGTGGAGTATTAAGGAAGTTATGGCGTTTTCCATCTCTGAAATTGGTCCTTATTTTCTTCCATTAAATTACGGTAAAAGCAATAGATTTTTGTGACCGAGGCGTGAATGCCAAGTCGCGTGAGGCACAGGTGAGTCTCAGAAAAAGTGATAATCACAAGTGGCTGAAGTGCATATATCTATTGCATCCCTGATCGCACCAATCTTGATGTAATGGTCACAATTTCCTCAAACTCAACAGTATATAAGATTAATAATGGTTATTCACTACAGTGTCTACAGTCTACTTTTTAAATGTTTCAGATTCTTATAAAAGTGTGAATTTGCAGGTTGAGATTGAGTGAAACCTTTGAAGTTGTGGAATAGCAAAACTTGCCCAAATTGAAATATTTTAAAACCAAGCTGTAAAGGGATTCCCCCACTACATGATAGACTAGGAATACCCAAGATTGACCAATGCAAACCGACCATAGAAGCGTTTTTCTACACCCCTCCACAAACAAGGATTTTGTTGTAAGAAAATATCCGCCGCTGATTAGCGGTTTGGCACATACCTAGTGGCTACGAATACGTGCGTGAGCCGTATTCGTAGCCTGCCGGTCTAGACGTATGGCAGTGTTTGTCACGTATCTTTAGCCTCCATGGCTATACATATGTGAGCCATATATGAGTTTGCCGATACACGTAGGGAGAGTAAGTGGTATCTTGGGGCTCTAACGGCCGAGACTCAACATATTACACATTGTTGGATTTTGTATCGAAAAATAGATTTTTGTCATAACGCGTGTTTCACCCGTGACACAAAGTTTTTAATGCATTTTTAGGAAATAATATAGCTTTTGTGTTCAGAACTAGGCATCTGTGATGCTATGTTATTTATAGCAGCAGGGTTTTTCCTGGCTTGCCCAGTTGGGAAAATTGAAGGTGAACACGTGTTTCATGATGTGACACCTCATGAAACATGCGTTATGCTCATTTTCAAGCGTCGTTGTTTTACAGAGACATTCAACAGTCCTAAAATTAGCTTTCTGACATTTTTGCATGTTACAACGTTGTTAATAAACTAACTATGTTTGAATATTTCAGTCTGCTATGAAGTAGTTTCCCAACACAAGCAGTACAGTTTTCACCATTGCCATTTTTAGCTGTAATATTTTTACAATAAAAAATAAACCAAAATTTTGTTTCCCACTGGATTGCTGTCATTGCTTATAATGAAGGGAATTTTCTTCATTTGGTATGAAAATGAGAATTAATTTAGAAGAAAACAGTTACAATGTGTGGGACTAACCAATTAGGACCAGCACTGAAGAAGAACCCTATTAGTAGGTATCCCAAGTGAAATTTTGTATGTGTTCGGAGTTTGATATAAATGATTCCATCTGTTAGTATATGCAATTCGAAACACAGTGATACTTCATTTGTCAAAATCGGTCAAGTATTAAGGCAAATACAGCCTTTTAAAATTTTACTAACCCTACTTGAAATCGGTCACGCTGCAAAGTCTAAAAGATAGCATTTTTGATGGTCTCCAAAATTTAAAGGGATCACCCAGCTTGCTTCACAAGGCAGAGGCTAAGAGTCCCTGGTCTGTACACAGTGTATATACAGTTACAGGGGCATGGGGTGGCTAGTTTTAAAAATATAGACCTTCAAACTTGGTAAAAATAGCATTTTCCTTGAATTCACCATTTGTGAAATTAGGCCCCAGAGCACTTTTTCGAGTGCGCTGGTGGTAAAAATTGCCACCCAAATTGATTCTTTTCTAATTATCCCGGGCCTATGGGGTAGCGCTAGTAACTCTATTTTTTTTCAAGGCCCCAAACCATGGGGAACAATTAAAATAAATAGGCTGAAAACACCCGAGAGCCAGTTTTGGCAGGTGATAAAATTTGGTGGAAAACTGGCTTTTTGGAAAAGTTTGAAAAATCACAGAACAAAAACTGTACAATGGAATTGGATGAAATTTTCAGGTGCTATTCATCTTTATCAGATACTTCAATACATCCATAACAACATACATTACAAAACAGTTAAATATTTTATAAGTGAGGAGAAAGAATGCACATTTTACCAAAATCATGAAAAATGTTGAGTTTGAAAAATCGCAGGAAAAAAACCCTTCAACAGAATTGCATGAAACTTTCATGTATCCTTCTTTATCAGTTTAGTTGATTAGTGCCCCCTTTTAAGTGTTTTACTAACACTATTTAGGTTTTTGTATTTTACGAATTTTGCAAAATAATTTCATATCTCCTGTGGGTTCTGCACCAATGCCTCTGACATCTCACTCTTGACTTCAATCACCTGACCTATGAAGAATTCTTCATCATAAGCCACAGCAACCCACACACCTTGGTTTGAAAATTTGAAATTTATATCAACTTCAGTGTTGCTCTCTGCATCAGAATCACCCACCCCATTCCATGTCGTTTGAGCAGACATTATCTAGATTTATTCCCTCACTTTTTTCACTGACACTATTTGATTCACCAGAATCACTGTCACTGTTTAGCCTTTTTCTTTTATTTGGGCGAGAGGTGGAGCTTGAGTTAAGAGTAAGTTCTACTAGATGAGTGGGCACAGGCAGACCAGACTTCTCAGACAAAAAACACATGAAATCATCTTTCAATTTGTCTATAGTTTTGGAACCAACAACTAATCTTGGATCCTTGTGGCCAAGTACCTTAGTGCAGTAGCCCAATTCAGCATGGAGAATTGCTTTCATGTATTTCTTCAATCTTACACCAGACAAAACATTGAGAACATCTTTTATTTCTGCTGTCATGAATTTGTAAAACCGCTTCTAGATTTTTTTACCAGGGAGTTGAAGTGAACCATTTTTCCCCCAAGATTCAGCCATTTTCAACAGGTTATCTGCATGCAGTTGGGGTACCTAGTAATAAGTACTACTACCACATAGGTATCCCAAGTGATTTAAAAAAACAGGTTTGAGCTTGATTTAATGGATTTCACTTGTTAGGATATTGAATTTGAAAGAAAATGACATTTCATTTGTCAAAATTGATCCAATATTAAGGAAGATATGGACGTTTTTAGGTTGTTACTCTATCGGTTCTGCTCAAAGGTAAAAAGCTAAAAAAAAATAATATAGCTCCCAAAATTAAAACTAGGGAAATGAGCAGTGGAAATGAGGAAGACCAGTTCTCCTGCTTAAACTACTAATGTACCCAAAAACAAATTAAAAAAAAAAAAGTTAAAAAACCCCCCCCATTTTTAGTCATTAAATCGCCGTGCGCATGAGCGCCATAGGTTCGCATGAGCGCTGATAATTATGATTGGACAGGAAATTAAATTCTCTTTAATTCAATACCAACTTTTAATGGTTTTAAAATTATATTTTCAGTAGAAAATAGCACTTAAAATGGAAATTTTTGTAACTTCAAATTTCAATCAATTTTTTTTGCATTTTCTCTAAAAATTAAAACATATACAGTTTTATATGAATGGAAAGCTCGGAATCTCACCTATCTAGGGGTATTAGTACCTTTTTCCTGGGTACTTTGATCAACAAATGGCGTTGTTGCACAAATTGGATGTACACTAGCTAATTCTACTAGGGATACCATGATACATCTCCACCTGGGAATTTACATGGTTTGAGAGTGAAAAATGGGAGTTGGTGGTAGTTTTTATTTAGCTATATCAGGCTTATTTATTTGAATAATAAAATGAATCCAAGACCAGGTTAAAGGTAAGAGAACAAAGGTTGTTTCTGCTGTAATACATTTGTAAAAATCCTTTGTGGTTTGTTTTGCCACGGTGTTGAAGTGGAGCATTTTTTGACAGAATTTGGCATATTCAACAAGTAATCAGCCTGGGTTTGGGGTACCTACTATTAGGCAATTTTTGCTCATATTATGTTCTCGTCTATAGTTAATAAACTCAGGGAATAATGACAACGTGCTAAGACGACCATTGTTTTTTAGTTTCAGACATTTTCTGATCGTTTGGCTGTCATCAATGTCGATGTTGCCAGAAAAGTGCATCGCCTTGCAGCTACTCCCGAGGTATGACAAGTTTCACTCTGTGTCGCTTCCCTTCAACTATCCGGAAAACCAGCGCGTGGAACACGGAGGCCTGTAGTTATGGCAGGCTATCATTCCAACACATGACCTGTAGTTATGGCAGGCCATTATTCCAATATGGTGACTATGTAAAGTCTAATCGACTAATCCACTTGTCGTAGTCACCAGTTTTGTCAAGTCCAATGCTCGAATCTGTGGCTGTGTAGGTAGGCCATGGTGAAATCAATACAGACGAAGAGAAAGGAAGAGTATAAAGTGTAAAGAAGAAGAGAGAGTCCGACCCTCTGGTTTATTATTGATATGGTTACATGGGTTCATTGTAGAGTATCACCCCACCCCTTTCCCCCAATGGGAAACAAGCATTCTTGGCCCTACCAATAGGGATCCAGCATTCTTGCTCCCCATGAATACCAGTGGTCTGCCCACCACCACAAGCTGTATGGCCCCATGGCCACCACCAACATTGACCATTGAGTGTGGTGATCCCTATCCCAGCAGAAGGGCTAGGCCCTGAGTTCAATCACACCCAGACCTGCCAGCACCACTATGTCTATTTACATCCCACTCATATATATATATACATACATGCACCTGGTCATGTACACCGATCAGTAATAGAACATTTGCATTCCCCCCTATGCTGAATATCAGAATATTTTACATGTACTTATGGCAGGCTATCATTCGAACACGTGACTTGTAGTTATTCCAACACATGGTTCTAGAGAAGTATCGAGAGCAACTTTTATTTGATATAAACTTGACAATTGTGCATTATATGCATTACCATTTTAATTTTAAAAGTGAAATTGACTCTTCCAATTTTTTGATTGACTGTGGTAAATTGCACAGGATTAATGTCGCAATTTATATACATTGTATTTTTACATGTTTTTGTTTGTTTTAAGGATGCTGACACATTCTTTGGGGAGGCGTTGCGAAAATGGTCAGAACTAAATTACACTCAACACTTCAGTAAGTCTTTGCACAGAACTAGTGATTCTTTTGTTTCAATAACTTAGCAACGATCCACATAGCAGACAACTTCCTATTTTCGTAGCAGTTATAATGGTAGAAGAGACCCTACATTGTTGGTCTTCATGATAATAAATCAATTGTCAATTTGAATGCTATAAATGGTGATCACCAATTTGTATTGTGAACCATAGTGTGCTTTTATATTCTATAACTGAACTTGTGGCCGTCACATTTAGCTAAGTCACGTATGGTGGAAGGCTTTTAGTTTTACTGAGCAGTCTGCGTAGTCTAAGCGCCATCTGACTTTTATGATTTACCAACAGTCCACATTAACTAGGCTCTATCTGACTTTTATGATTTACCAACAGTCCACATTAACTAGGCTCTATCTGACATTTATGATTTACCAACAGTCCACATTAACTAGGCTCTATCTGACATTTATGATTTACCAACAGTCCACATTAACTAAGCTCCATCTGACATTTATGATTTACCAACAGTCCACATTAACTAGGCTCTATCTGACATTTATGATTTACCAACAGTCCACATTAACTAAGCTCCATCTGACATTTATGATTTACCAACAGTCCACATTAACTAAGCTCCATCTGACATTTATGATTTACCAACAGTCCACATTAACTAAGCTCCATCTGACATTTATGATTTACCAACAGTCCACATTAACTAAGCTCCATCTGACATTTATGATTTACCAACAGTCCACATTAACTAGGCTCTATCTGACATTAATGATTTACCAACAGTCCACATTAACTAGGCTCTATCTGACTTTTACTGAGTAGTCTGTAAAACCTATTCTCTGTATGCTATTCAGTGCAGTGTGTAATGGAAGGTTGGACTGAGCTGTCTACATAACCTAAATCGTATCTGCTATTCACCGCACCATGTAGAAAACTTTACTGAGCTGTGTGAAATTTAAACTATCTGCCATATGCCACGCCATATAGTGAAAGGCTTTCTTGAGAAGTCTGCGTAACTGAAGCTCTTTGATATTCGTCTCAGCTGTACCCAGTCTGTCTATCCGGTTAACGACCCTCTTGTGTGTTTGACAGTGGACTTCAAGCATGATATCGCTGGCACCGTGTATAGCTTCACGCAGCTCATCCACCACCAGGTGAGTATCGTCAGGCGCTCTCACTGTGATATCATCAGGTAGAGTCGTTTCATGTAGCTCACCCCCCACCTGGTATCGTCAGGGTGCTCTCACTGTGACGTCATCAGGTTAGGGTAGTTTCATGTAGCTCACCCACCACCTGGTCAGTATCATCAGGGTGCTCTCACTGTGACGTCATCAGGTTAGGGTAGTTTCATGTAGCTCACCCACCACCTGGTCAGTATCGTCAGGGCGCTCTCACTGTAACGTCATCAGGTGGAGTCGTTTCGTGTAGCTAGCTCACCCACCACCTGGTCACTATCGTCAGAGCACTCTCACTGTGACTTCATCAGATAGGGTAGTTTTGTGTAGCTCACCCACCACCTGGTCAGTATCATCAGGGCGCTCTCACTGTGACGTCATCAGATAGGGTAGTTTCGTGTAGCTCACCCACCACCTGGTCAGTATCATCAGGGTGCTCTCACTGTGATCTCATCAGGAAGATTCGTTTCGTGTAGCTCACCCACCACCTGGTCATTATCGTCAGGGCGCTCTCACTGTGATCTCATCAGGTAGATTCGTTTCGTGTAGCTCACCCACCACCTGGTCACTATCGTCAGGGCCATCTCACTGTGATGTCATCGTTATGGATTTATTAGATCACACATAGTATATATCACACATAGTATATGTCACACTATTAGCATGTCGTCATGGCTATATTATGTCACACATAGTATATTGTCACACGTATAGGGTCTTATCACATTTGTAGGACTTTGTCAAAGAAGTTGGAATGACAATATTATATAGAAAGTTTAAACCTTGTATATCTTCATCGATAGGAATCAATGTTATTTGCTCTGAACATACATTAAAAATTTAAGCACTATTTTGTTGTTTTCAGAAAAAGATTGTGGCGGCCCTGTTGAAGCATCTGCAGGTGGCGGATAGCTTGGCTTACGAACCACTGCTTGAGTAAGTTCCGGGTCATTGTTTCCGAATGCGTCACGATGGTTACTCTTCTCATCTATTCTGTAGCTTCGTGTCTTAATGAATATCTAGTACATATACATAGAGCTCTGTGTGATATGAACAATGTTTCCCAATGTTTCTAAATCTTAATGTGTTTTTATTACTGTCAAGCCAAACAGTTAAAGCCATAGACGCATTGATTGACCGGTCAGTCGCTGTAGCAATTGCACTCTTTAACATATGTGTCTGCCATGTAACATGTTAAACCCGCGTATCTCAGATCGTGTCTACATGTGTCTGACTTCTGTAGGTGCAGGACGTGGTGTCCTGTCTGGGTAGTAACACGTTAAACCTGCGTATCTCAGATCGTGTCTACATGTGTCTGACTGTAGGTGCAGGACATGGTGTCCTGTCTGGGTAGTAACACGTTAAACCCGCGTATCTCAGATCATGTCTACATGTGTCTGACTTCTGTAGGTGCAGGACGTGGTGTCATGTTTGGGTAGTAACATGTTAAACCCGCGTATCTCAGATCGTGTCTACATGTGTCTGACTGTAGGTGCAGGAGTTGGTGTCATGTTTGGGTAGTAACATGTTAAACCTGCATATCTTAGATCGTATCAACATGTGTCCGACTTCTGTAGGTGCAGAACGTGGTGTCATGTTTGGGTAGTAATATGTTAAACCCGCATATCTTAGACCGTATCAACATGTGTCCGACTTCTGTAGGTGCAGAACGTGGTGTCATGTTTGGGTAGTAATATGTTAAACCCGCATATCTTAGATCGTATCAACATGTGTCCGACTTCTGTAGGTGCATGATGTGGTGTCCTGGTTGGGTAGTAACAAGTTAAACCTGCGTTTCTCAGATCGTGTCTACATGTGTCTGACTGTAGGTGCAGGACATGATGTCCTGTTTGGGTAGTAACACGTTAAACCCGCATATCTCAGATCGTGTCTACATGTGTCTGACTGTAGGTGCAGGACGTGATGTCCTGTTTGGGTAGTAACAAGTTAAACCTGCGTTTCTCAGATCGTGTCTACATGTGTCTGACTTCTGTAGGTGCAGAACGTGGTGTCCTGTCTGGGTAGTAACACGTTACACCAGCGTATCTCAGATCGTGTCTAGATGTGTCTGACCTAGGGGTCTACACGTGTCAGACTAGTACATTCTGTAGGATCCCTCATGTATACTGTTGCTCGGTTAGTGTGACTAAGTGCTGCTGACAATGCTTACTGACCGCTGGGTGCTTGGTCTGTCTGCAGCCTGGTGGTGCAGGTGTCACGTGACCTACAGTCGGACTTCTACCCTCACTTTGAGGCGGTGCTGCCGGTGCTGGTGCAGCTGCTGCAGGTGCACGACCACGACCCGCCACTCCTGGAGCAGGCCTTCACCTGCCTCTCCTACCTCTTCAAGTTCCTCTGGCGGGCCATGACGTCACACATCACCCACGTGTACCGGTCAGTCTGCTTGTTGTTGGTGACATTCTTTATTCAGCGAATCAAATCTAATGTGAGCGCCACAGTTCTGATATACAGGGATGAAGGATCTCTGCGATTTCACGGATTTCTGCGATTTCTTTTGTAAATTTGCGATTTATGTTTTAAGATGTCTAAGACGTAAAACCTCAACAAATAAACAACCTATTTCTATGTACTTTCTGTACCTGCCTCTTAATATCAATTGATAATTTCAGAAAACCTTAAGACATTTAACTCGACCCAGGCTGTCTGTGCCAGCCAGCGTTGGGTTGGCGGTCAGGTCGGTGTTGGGTTGGCAGTTGGCGGTCAGGTCGGTGTTGGGTTGGCGGTCAGGTCGGTGTTGGGTTGGCGGTCAGGTTGGTGTTGGGTTGGTGGTCAGGTCGGTGTTGGGTTGGCAGTCATGTCGGTGTTGGGTTGGTGGTCAGGTCGGTGTTGGGTTGGCAGTCAGGCCGGTGTTGGGTTGGCGGTCAGATCGGTGTTGGGTTGGCGGTCAGGGCGGTGTTGGGTTGGCGGTCAGGGCGGTTTTGGGATGGTGGTCAGGGCGGTGTTGGGTTGGCGGTTGGCAGTCAGATCGGTGTTGGGTTGGCGGTCAGGTCGGTTTTGGGTTGGCGGTCAGGTCGGTGTTGGGTTGGCGGGCAGGTCGGTGTTGGGTTGGCGGGCAGGTCGGTGTTGGGTTGGTGTCAGGTCGGTGTTGGGCCTCCCCTGTACATAGGTTGCGATGAATTTCCGCGAACAGGTAGACATTCTCTTATAGGCTTATATATGTTGGGTTGGCAGTCAGATCAGTGTTGGGTTGGCAGTCAGGTCGGTTTTGGGTTGTGTAACACGCCCTCTGTTCCTTGCTCCTTGCTTGTAACGCGCCCTCTGTTCCTTGCTCCTTACTTGTGAGATGCTGTCTGCTCCTTACTTGTAATGCGCCCTCTGTTCTTTGCTCCTTACTTGTAATGCGCCCTCTGATCCTTGCTCCTTACTTGTAATGCGCCCTCTGTTCTTTGCTCCTTACTTGTAACGCGCCCTCTGTTCCTTGCTCCTTACTTGTAACACGCCCTCTGTTCCTTGCTCCTTACTTGGTCGGTGGTTCGATTCCACATGACCCCATCTCTGCCAATTTGGATTTCCACCGCTGTGTATAACTTACAGCGTCATCAAAGGCCGGTTGCTCTCATACCATGTCTATGTGGTGTGGGAGGTTAAAAATCCCTTGGGTCGGTAAAAGTGTAGGCTCGGGCTTTCTATCGACAAACTGTCTAATGGTTAAAACAAGCCTATTCAGGCTTATCCATGATAGGCAGTATAAATCTTCAACAACAACAACAACTTGTAATGTGCCCTCTGTTCTTTGCTCCTTACTTGTAATGCGCCCTCTGCTCCTTGCTCCTTACTTGTAACACGCCCTCTGTTCCTTGCTCCTTACTTGTAGCGTTCTCTGCTCCTTGCAGGCTCGTCGCACCTCTGCTCGGTAACCAGTATCGGGAGTACATCAACAATTTTGCTGCGGAAAGTTTTGCTTTTCTTATGCGGAAGGTAAAGTTGTCCTGGCCCTAATACTTATTTACTAATTATAACAGCATTTAAAAAGGTAGTAGCCGTTACTGACTGACATAACACGTCAGTTACTCGATTTGTGTGAACAATCTATTAGTTACAAAATCTTAAGCACCAAGGTGTTAGTACTAACTATATACACCATGTTAGTTACCAATTGTGTATACCGCAACATGCCAGTTACTTACTAACTGTACGCACCAACGTGGTAGTACTAACTATATACACCATGTTAGTTACCAATTGTGTATACCGCAACATGCCAGTTACTTACTAACTGTATGCACCAACATGTTAGTACTAACTATATACACCATGTTAGTTACCAATTGTGTATACCGCAACATGCCAGTTACTTACTAACTGTATGCACCAACATGTTAGTTATTTAAATGCTAGTGGCTCGATCTGTATACACCACAATGTTAGCTGCTCGATCTGTATGCACCACAATGTTAGCTGCTTGATCTGTATTCACCACAATGTTAGCTGCTAAATCTGTATGCAACACAATGTTAGCTGCTCGATCTGTATGCACCACAATGTTAGCTGCTCGATCTGTATACACCACAATGTTAGCTGCTCGATCTGTATTCACCACAATGTTAGCTGCTCGATCTGTATACACCACAATGTTAGCTGCTCGATCTGTATGCACCACAATGTTAGCTGCTCGATCTGTATGCACCACAATGTTAGCTGCTAAATCTGTATGCAACACAATGTTAGCTGCTCGATCTGTATGCACCACAATGTTAGCTGCTAAATCTGTATACACCACAATGTTAGCTGCTCGATCTGTATGCACCACAATGTTAGCTGCTCGATCTGTATACACCACAATGTTAGCTGCTCGATCTGTATGCACCACAATGTTAGCTGCTCGATCTGTATGCACCACAATGTTAGCTGCTCGATCTGTATGCACCACAATGTTAGCTGCTCGATCTGTATGCGCCACAATGTTAGCTGCTCGATCTGTATGCACCACAATGTTAGCTGGTCGATCTGTATGCACCACAATGTTAGCTGCTCGATCTGTATACACCACAATGTTAGCTGCTCGATCTGTATGCAACACAATGTTAGCTGCTCGATCTGTATACACCACAATGTTAGCTGCTCGATCTGTATGCACCACAATGTTAGCTGCTCGATCTGTATGCACCACAATGTTAGCTGCTCGATCTGTATACACCACAATGTTAGCTACTCGATCTGTATACACCACAATGTTAGCTGCTCGATCTGTATACACCACAATGTTAGCTGCTCGATCTGTATGCACCACAATGTTAGCTGCTCGATCTGTATGGACTGCAAGCTGGGATTACGGTCTGTATGGACTGGGAGCTGGGACTACGGTCTGTATGGACTGGGAGCTGGGACTACGGTCTGTATGGACTGGGAGCTGGGACTACGGGCTGTATGGACTGGGAGCTGGGACTGCGGTCTGTATGGACTGGGAGCTGGGACTACGGTCTGTATGGACTGTGAGCTGGGACTGCGGTCTGTATGGACTGTGAGCTGGGACTACGGTATGTATGGACTGGGAGCTGGGATTACGGTCTGTATGGACTGGGAGCTGGGACTACGGTCTGTATGGACTGCGAGCTGGGACTACGGTCTGTATGGACTGCGAGCTGGGACTTCGGTCTGTATGGACTGTGAGATGGGACTACGGTATGTATGGACTGTGAGCTGGGACTACGGTATGTATGGACTGGGAGCTGGGATTACGGTCTGTATGGACTGGGAGCTGGGACTACGGTCTGTATGGACTGGGAGCTGGGACTACGGTCTGTATGGACTGCGAGCTGGGACTACGGTCTGTATGGACTGTGAGCTGGGACTACGGTCTGTATGGACTGTGAGCTGGGACTACGGTCTGTATGGACTGCGAGCTGGGACTACGGTCTGTATGGACTGGGAGCTGGGACTACGGTCTGTATGGACTGCGAGCTGGGACTACGGTCTGTATGGACTGCGAGCTGGGACTACGGTCTGTATGGACTGCGAGCTGGCTGGTCTGTATGGACTGGGAGCTGGGACTACGGTCTGTATGGACTGCGAGCTGGGACTACGGTCTGTATGGACTGCGAGCTGGGACTACGGTCTGTATGGACTGCGAGCTGGGACTACGGTCTGTATGGACTGCGAGCTGGGACTACGGTCTGTATGGACTGCGAGCTGGGACTGTGGTCTGTATGGACTGTGAGCTGGGACTGCGGTCTGTATGGACTGCGAGCTGGGACTGCGGTCTGTATGGACTGCGAGCTGGGACTACGGTCTGTATGGACTGCGAGCTGGGACTACGGTCTATATTGACTGCGAGCTGGGACTACGGTCTGTATGGACTGCGAGCTGGGACTACGGTCTATATTGACTGCGAGCTGGTACTACGGTCTGTATTGACTGCGAGCTGGGACTATGGACTGTGAGCTGGGACTACGGTCTGTATGGACTGCGAGCTGGGATTACGGTCTGTATTGTCTGGGAG
Source organism: Branchipolynoe longqiensis (assembly GCA_030323885.1). NCBI lineage: Eukaryota > Metazoa > Annelida > Polychaeta > Phyllodocida > Polynoidae > Branchipolynoe > Branchipolynoe longqiensis. Next base: position 14,009 of record JASIRB010003267.1, on the reverse strand, counting down.
CTGGGACCACGGTCTGTATGTATGTAGGGTGGTGTTTACTTGTGACTTCCGGTTGTGCTGTTCTCTGAGATTCAGCGTCTCATGTTTCAGGTGAAAGACTTCTCTGCTCTGTGTGACGTCATGTTCGGGGATCTGCGCGAACATCCTGATGTGAGTTCACATTGAGCCTTTCTTTGTTAATTAAACTGCCTTCTGTTTATCGTGTTTGTAGTGCTTTCTTGCTGGTAGGTTTGGTGAACTGTTCATTATGTGTGGACACATCTCGCTGATGCCGCTCAACCATTGTACGGTGAATGACGCTTTGATGTGCGCTTTGCTGTTCACTGCTCACCAGTGCAAGCTTTTCACTTACCTTCTGTGATGTAGAAAAGCTACCACAGTGTATGGATAGAAGTCCTATATCTACCTCTACAGCAACCAGTGTATGGGTAGGAATTCTATCTGTGACAACCACTATGATATGTACTGTGCACATTTTAACTGGATAAAGACACAATTGTCTAAGAACTAAAGATGTCTGCCTCATTGTGCTTCTCTTTGTTTGATGTAATGTGATAAGCTGTCTAATACCACTGTGATGTGTACAGACATGTTGTCTGCCCCATTCCGCTTGATGTGACGTAAGTGGTCCATTTTCTTGCAGCAAGTGGCCGGCGTCGGGCGGCTGTTATTTGAGAGTGTGAAAGGAGTGCAGAAGAGACTTCACACCGCTTCACACAAGGTGGGTCTGGCTGCAGCACAGAATAACCAGCTATGGATGTAGCACTAGGCAGCACAGCATCACGTGTTGTAGTACTCACACAGAATAACCAGCTATGGATGTAGCACTAGGCAGCACAGCATCACATGTTGTAGTACTCACACAGAATAACCAGCTATGGTTGTAGCACTAGGCAGCACAGCATCACGTGTTGTAGTACTCACACAGAATAACTAGCTATGACTGTAGCACTAGGCAGCATAGCATCACGTGTTGTAGTACTCACACAGAATAACCAGCTATGGCTGTAGCACTAGGCAGCACAGCATCATGTGTTGTAGTACTCGCACGGAATAACTAGCTATGGCTGTAGCACTAGGCAGCACAGCATCACGTGTTGTAGTACTCACACAGAATAACCAGCTATGGCTGTAGCACCAGGCAGCACAGCATCACGTGTTGTAGTACTCACACAGAATAACCAGCTACGTCTTTGTACAGAATAACCAGGTAAACCTCGGGTCTGCAGAATAACTAGATAAATCTTGTTCTACAAAATAATCAGGTAAAACCTTTGGTCTGCAAGATAACCAGCTAAATATTTGTAATGTAGAATAATAACTAGGTAAATGTAGAATTCTATAGAATAAACAATTAAATGTGGAATAACTAGTTAAATATTTGTTATACAGAATAACTAGGTAAATCTCTGATCTGCAAAATAACCAGATAAATCTTTGTTATACAGAATAACCAGGTAAATCTTTATTATACAGAATAACCAGTTTACCAGGTAAATCTCTTGTTCTGCACAATAACGAAATCTTGTTCTACAGAATGGCCAGTTAAACTTTGTGCAGAACAACGAGTAAATCTGTTTGTAGAGAATAACCAGGAACGTCTTACTGACTATAATACTAGCCTAAATTGAACTCCAAATTCCTCCATCCTCGATTTGGCTGTAAACAATGCTCAGACAAGTTAGTTTCAAAATATACAAACTATAAACCTGTGGCATTATTTATCTAGGACCCTTTACACAGCTGGCCGGTGAGGCACATATCACTTTTTTTTGTTCTTTTTTTTGGGGGGGTAAAGTATTTATTCATCTGAATATGACATTTGTCAGCATCGGAGCACTGGTCTTCCGGCCATCTTACTATTGGAATTGACAGTCTAAATAATCTAAGTTTGATCAGTGTGTATTAGTTACAGCACCAATCCTGTAGAAATAAGGGAGTGGCTCCTGCTGTATAATGTACAGCACCAGTCACTGTAGTTCATGCAAAAATGGGGAGCAGCACCAAGTAGAAAGTGTATACTTGGGGCACCTCAAACAATCGTTGAGGGTTTAAGTTTATAGTTGACAAGACATTTGTGTGTCTTATATAATGTTCAATGTGTTTAAACAGGTTGATAGTTGTGTAGGATGTTTGGTGTGTTGATGGTTTGTTCATGATGGTTAACGGTGGTGGCAGGGGAGGGGGGACAATTGGGGTGGGTGGTGGGGAGGAAACCCACAGGAGAGCAAGCGAGGATGCGGGGTGGGGGGGTGGGGGGGGGCAGAAGCTCAGGGCTTTGCTAGTAATTACTGCAGTAGTCATTCAAGGGCCTGAATAACCAGGTGGGCTCTATGTGCATTTTTGTAGGCAAGTATTGTTTGTGTTTCTCTGACTCTGATAGGGAGGTCATTCCACATGACACTACCTTTGTAGATTGGTGCTCCGATATATTTATTTGTTGAAGGGTGTGGTACATTGAGGAGAGTGGAGGCCCCTCTTCTTGTTATTCTATTTGTGCGGTCAATGAATTTTTCGTCTTTTGCGTGTTTGTGCATTAGTCCCATCAGGTGTACGTCCCTTCATTCTGAGAGAGTATCCAATTTGGCTTCCTTGTGCAGTTCAGCCACACTGAGTGCCTTGCCTTGGTAGACTGTTCTCAGTGCTCGGTTCTGAATTCTTTGCAGTTTGATCTTTTGTTGTTTTTTTAAGAGCTAATATATGATGTCATTGTAATCTATAACAGGAAAGGACCAGATGGGATGGCCGAATGAGGTAGAGCGTCCGTCTCCAGTGCTGGTAGGTCGTGGGTTCGAACCCTGGTCGAGTCAAATCAATGACTTAAAAATTGATACTTGTTGCTTCCTAGCCAGGCGCTCAGCATTATTAGGACATGGCAAGGACTGGTGTGCTCAGTGTCAGGATAATGTGACAGTGAGATACCAAGTCATGGTGCCAACGGCCTGGTTTCCCAGTGGGACAGCACTATAAAGTCGCCATGAGTGCGCACTGTCACAAGTTGGTACCCGTCCTGATATGACCGGAGATGTTTCTAGGACGTAAAACAACAACAAACAAACAAATATAACAGGCAATATTGTAGTCTTGTACAGGAGCAGTGCAGTGTTTTCACTTATGAATTTCCTTAATTTCCTAAAAGTTGTCAGTTTTAGTGCCAATGTTTGATTCAGCTTGCCAATTGTCGGTTCCCATTTAATGTGGAATCAAGAGTTGTGCCCAGGTATTTGTAGGAGTCCACTTCACGAAGTACGGTTCCACCCATTTGTAGTTGGATTTGAGGGGCTCTTGTTTTTCTCATTTTCATCCCATTAGATCACATACTCTGTCTTGGCACTATTTACTATTAGTTTATTTTCATGGCACCATGTATTCACCTTATCTAGCACCATGTCTGTCTGGGCTGCAGCTGCCACAAGATCTCGTATCGTGTACTGTGTGTGCTGCGTCATCAGCAAATAATGTAAATGTTGCTCTTTCAGATACTAGTGGTAGGTCATTAATAAAGATTAGGAATAGCAGGGGTCCTAGGGTGGATCCCTGTGGCACCCTGGTCTTGACCCTACAGGTGCTGGACTCATTGTTGTTTAGTTTTGTGCACTGCATCGTGTTCTTGAGATAATTTGTGAGGAAATGATATGCTTTGTTGCCTAATCCAGCTCTTGCTACTTTCTGCATCAGGATCTCATGGTCAATTGTATCAAATGCCTTCTTGAAATCAAGGAAGTCTGTGATTGTTAGTTCACCTTTATCCATATTGCCCAAAAGTTCATCCAGTAGAGATGCCAGAGGCCCTGTTGTGGATTTGTTTTTCCTAAATCCATTTTGCTGGTAGGTCAGATAGTTGGATTATTCAAGGAATGCTTTAACTTGGTCATGTATAATCTGTTCAATAATCTTTCCTGGGAGTGGGAGGATTGAAATTGGTCGCCGTTCACTGCAGTATCTTGGGTTATTGGTCTTGGGGATTGGTGTGACTGTAGCTACTTTCCATGCATCGGGGAAGATGCCTGTTTTAATTATTAAGTTGTACCTATGTGTGAATTCCCTAATTAATGTTGTTATTGCCATCTTTATCAGGGCAGTACTGATGTCTTTTATACCAGACAATTTATAGGATGATATTTGATTTATTCTGTCTAGGATTTCATCACAAGATGTTTCTTGCAGATCATAGTTGTGGTTATTTAGTTTGGCTTGGTAACATTTTTGTTGGGCTGTTACTTGGTTAAATTTACTGGCTAACCTTTCTCCTATCGCGATGAAATAGTTATTGATTTTTTTCAGTAAGTAGGTTATCAGGTATCACATTGCCAGATTCTTAATTGGAAAGGCTGCTAATTTTGGTCTGGTTTGCTGGTTCAATCTGTTTGAGTACATGCCAGCATTTTTTGGCATTGTTTTGATGTTTATCTAGTTGGTCTTGGAGGAATCTTGCTTTGGATTTTCTGACTTCATTTCTTGTTTTCCTGGTAATATATTTGGCTAGGAACTCATCACCAGGGTCTTTTGATATTTCAAATTTGTGTCTGAAGTAGTCTCTGTCTTGTTGTAGTGCTGTTAGTTCATTATTAAGGTACCCAGCCATGTTAGTTCCGATAGTGAGCTCGACTAGGGGACAGTGTATGTCAGCTGCTTTTGTTATTGTTGTGTTAAGGGGAGACACGGGTGATCGGAACATGAATTTGGGTGAAACTGGTGGTTTTTGGTGTACTAATTTGGTGTAAATGATATGTTTTTTCGACAGATAATTACTTGACTGGATATTTGTGTATATAATATGGGATTCTAGATGACTTTACCATTTGAAAGAAACACTTTGTGAACTTTGAAGCTCGTTTTCTCAGAACTGCTTTTCCCAGAGTTTTGCCAATTTGCCCCCTCTAAAAATGTAAGTTAAATTGTAGCAGAAAGTTGAAACTTGGCAAGTCTTATGTAAAAGTTGCTGCTGAGTGCAATAAGATGGTTAAAAACACTGTATCTGTCATAGTTCAAGAGCTAGGGATGGAGACACAAAAATTGACCATTGAATTTGTTTACCTCTGGTTTGTCATGTAGGGACATGTCGGTAATGACATATATATATTCACAAACCACCTTATTGCACTCAACTGGACCAGTTCTTCATATAATAACTTGATTTAGGCAAATCTAGGCACATTCAGTATACTTCCTGGAGGGGGTAAAATTTTGATTTTTGTGTGTGTGCAAGATCCTTCATCATATGACCCCTACTCAAGATAAAGCTATGAAACTCTGCAGATATGCTTCTCTTGATACAAAGAATGTGTGCTCCAATTTTCAAAGCTCTATTTCTAATACTTTTTGAGATTCGGAAATCACCCAAAAATCACCCGTGTCTCCCCTTAAGCATTTCCCAGCATTTGTTTGGGTCTTGTTCTGCTAGGAATTCTCTTTGGTTGAATTCCTGTAGTGATTTTTCCGATTCTTTCTGATCACACTTTCGATGTGACCGTCCCCAGCATGTGGCAGATCTCTTGTCATTCCTTATTTTCTTTTTTAGTATGTATATTGGTTTGTGGTCACTTATATTATAGTTGATAACTCCTGCATTGGCGCAATGCTTAATATTGGTGAATGCTAGGTCTATTGCTTTGTCAGAGGTTCTGGTTATCCTGGTTGGTTTGTGTATCATTTGCTGGAGCTCATGATCTACAGCAAATTGTTTCATTGTTCCCCACAGAGTCTGTTTCTTTTCATTATAATCCACATTAAAGTCTCCTAGTATGAGTATCTCATATTTGTCAAAGTCGGTTATTTGTCTCATGGATTCATTTAGAAGGTCAATTCCTTCATTTAGATTTCCATCTGGAGGCCTATATATGTTTCCAAGGAGTATACTCTTGGTGTGAGGTCTGATTACAATTGCCCATTGCAGTTTGATGTTGCAGTTGGAGAGGTTAATGTCCTCATATTTGGATGTATCAGTATGCAGCTCATTTTTTAAATAAATTCCCAGTCGACCTCCTTGTTTGGTTTGACCATCTGGCCGATTTGTTTTTCTGTCAGCTCTCATAAATTGGTAGCCTGGTACACTGGCTAGTCTATCTTCCATGTGACTGTTGAGCCATGTTTCCGATATTGTGAAGACATCAAATCCTGACTCAGGTAGGTCTATCCTTAGCTGGTCAATCTTGTTGGGGAGACTTTGTATGTTTAGATGGCCAATCTTGAAGCCTGGCTGGCCCTTCAGTTCTGTCAGAGGAAGTGCAGTAAAAGTAGGTGACCCATCAACCAGTAAACCCGAGTCCTCGCAATCACTCTCCTGTGCACACAACCCCTGCCCACACCCAAGGACCCACCAACCCCCATGTGTGTAAATATTGGTGACTGTTGTATTGGCATATTCATTTATTTATTTATCTTAGTGAGTGTTGATCTAGGCTGCTCAAAGACAATCACAAGGAGAGACATTGGCAGTTCTTTATGATAATGGGGGGGCGGGTGTTCTTCACATATGATATAGTTCAGAAACATAGTTCAGTAAATCGTTGCCTACATTTTCAGTTATGTAAGTTTTCAGGTCAATCTACCAGGCCTGTCCAATCATTATTAGTATTCGTTTTGTATTTTCTATCAGTACTATCTAAGGTCAAAGACATGTGCTATTTATAGCAGTGGAATTAGCCCTGACATCAATCAGAGGATACACTGTGTGTCAGTAGGTACTCCAAAGAAGGACTAGTCGCTGATGCTGACTGGCCATTGGAAAAATAGGAGACTTGCTCTCAGGACATTACCCCTCTTTGAACGTTGTGTGCTGCGAGTGAGTGCATCAGAGCAATAAATACCTACTTTCACAATGAAGTAGAGATCCCTAGTCTTAGTTTTCTATCCATTACGGCTCACTTCAGGGGGGGGATAAATTAGAAAAATTGAGGTTTGAAAACTTTGGAACGATTGTAAAAACATGATTTTGAAACAATCGTAAAAACATGATTTTACCAAATATTTTTTCATGAAAAATATAATGTTACAGAGAAATATTCGTTCTCCTCTCTTGGAACATGATCGTGTTGTGTTGGGGTACTTTGACCCATTGCGCGGTGCTCACACGCAGTGACTATAGAGACACGTCATGTAGTCACCCACCAGGTCAATAAGCACGGGTTGGTGTGCCTGCAGGTACTTCCGGTTGTCTTGGAGAAGTTGGGCGGGGACGACCTGCCCGGAAGTGAGGTGTGTGCCTGCGTGCGGGTGATGCTGGACCGGGCGGCTGCCTTCATGGACCGCGAACACGCAGATCCTGTCTGGACGCCGCTCCTCGTGAGTACACCTTGTGTGACGTCATGGGGCTGCAGACGCAGGGACAGCGTTCTGTGGGGCGTTAGAACTCTCCCACAACTGAACAGCCAATTGCCAGTCACCATTTCGATCACCTGATAGGATAATCTATGCTGACTAATCAAGTACATGTATTTTGGTTCTGTTACCTGATAGTATAATTTATGTCAAATAACCAAGTATTTTGGTTCTGTTACAAATATAATATATGGGTGGACGGAATAATGGAAAAAAAGAATTTAAATTTGGGTGCCAATTCAGAAAATATTTAATTAGTGTGTGTCAAATCTCGGGGGCCAGTTCAGGCAGGTATTTTTCTGAAATTTAGAATTGTTTTGTGGATCGACTTGAGCGCGTAGTGGTTGAATCAAAAACAAAGCCATAGGTGGAGTGCAGAGATCACTAGGCCTCTAGTATACAGAATGATGACAAGTTTATTGTATACAAGTAGCGACATCACAGTAGTCATGGTTTCCTGCTTTACAAGATTACAATATGCAAGAGAACTCACTGATTGCTGACGCCACGCCCTGCTCCCACAGAGTCGGCTCCGGGCGGTTCATGCGCGGTGCATGCCAGGCGCGGACCCCGTGCGCCCGGAAGGGGGCGGCCCCGCAGAACACCTGGGGCGTCTGCTGCAAGTGCTCGGGGACCTGGTTCGCTACAAGCAGGGGCTGCTCGTGGTGCCGGCTGATCAGGTTGCACAGGTAGGGCTTGTTCTCCTTGATTCTGTGTTTGACAATTTGATGTTTTCATCGGACTTTGTAGATTTATTGAACGCACCCACACTGCCTGACTCTTGTTACTGTATGTGTCCAGGTGCTGACAGAGCTTCTGACTGGTCCCACACTGCCTGACTCTTGTTACTGTACGTGTCCAGGTGCTGACAGAGCTTCTGACTGAGCTTCTGACTGGTCCCACCCTGCCTGACTCTTGTTACTGTACGTGTCCAGGTGCTGACAGAGCTTCTGACTGGTCCCACACTGCCTGACTCTTGTTACTGTACGTGTCCAGGTGCTGACAGAGCTTCTGACCGGTCCCTGCCTGTCTCTTGTTACTGTACGTGTCCAGGTGCTGACAGAGCTTCTGACTGGTCCCACACTGCCTGACTCTTGTTACTGTATGTGTCCAGGTGCTGACAGAGCTTCTGACTGGTCCCACACTGCCTGACTCTTGTTACTGTACGTGTCCAGGTGCTGACAGAGCTTCTGACTGGTCCCACCCTGCCTGACTCTTGTTACTGTACGTGTCCAGGTGCTGACAGAGCTTCTGACTGGTCCCACCCTGCCTGACTCTTGTTACTGTACGTGTCCAGGTGCTGACAGAGCTTCTGACTGAGCTTCTGACTGGTCCCACCCTGCCTGACTCTTGTTACTGTACGTGTCCAGGTGCTGACAGAGCTTCTGACTGGTCCCACACTGCCTGACTCTTGTTACTGTACGTGTCCAGGGGCTGACAGAGCTTCTGACTGGTCCCACCCTGCCTGACTCTTGTTACTGTACGTGTCCAGGTGCTGACAGAGCTTCTGACTGGTCCCACACTGCCTGACTCTTGTTGCTGTATGTGTCCAGGGGCTGACAGAGCTTCTGACTGGTCCCACACTGCCTGACTCTTGTTGCTGTATGTGTCCAGGGGCTGACAGAGCTTCTGACTGGTCCCACCCTGCCTGACTCTTGTTACTGTACGTGTCCAGGTGCTGACAGAGCTTCTGACTGGTCCCTGCCTGACTCTTGTTACTGTATGTGTCCAGGTGCTGACAGAGCTTCTGACTGGTCCCTGCCTGACTCTTGTTACTGTACGTGTCCAGGTGCTGACAGAGCTTCTGAATGGTCCCTGCCTGACTCGTATTATTCTACATGTCTAGGTGCTGACAGAGCTTCTGACTGGTCCCACGCTGCCTGGCCCAGTGGCCGAGGTTCTCCTCGAGGCTGTGGCTGACCTGGTGATGGCTGGGCGCGTCTCTCTGTCCTTCAAACACCAGGCTGCGCTGCTGCAGGCCGTGTACGCCTCTGGTTACAGCGTCTCTCACCTGGTGGACTTCACCAGGGCCGTCTTCGACATGCCCATGTTTGAGAAGGTGAGTTAGGTTTAGAGCTATTATTTATTCATACAGTAACTCATTATTTACATGATTCCTGTAGCGATTCACTGACCATGAAACTATTTGATTAGATATGGCCTTTTTATATGAATGTCCTTTGCATTGAGTTACAAGTAAATAGAAGCTCTGAGATAACTGGCACCCTCTAGGTAGTCACCAGAAAGTCAGTCCACGTGGAATGTGTGTAGGGCATGTGGCTGCTTCAGGAGGGTGCCACGTGAGTCACGACTCATTGCCTGCAACAAGACGCCTCAGGAAGTAATAGTAAAGGGGAACCAGCAGAAAGTAGGCAAAAAATAGGAATAAAATAGGAATTTACCTTGTAAAAATGAGTGACATTGACCCTGACTCGGATTCGCCCTGTGCCCGCGTGACCTCGTGACCCCTGACTGTGACCTGTGCTTGGTGCAGGACGTGTTGCCCCGGCTGCTGGCGTTCTGTGCGGATGTGGCCGGCCCGACCCGCCTGCTTCTCGCCGGTCTCGTGCTGCACAAAGCGCCACCCCCAGCTTTGGGCTCCCAGGTGCCCGACGCAGCCTCCTACCTGCTCGACTTCGGCAGTGTTCCGGCCAGGTGAGTGCTCGCACGAAACATGTATATAACCCTTACACGTGACCATCTGTATGTATATAACCCTTACACGTGACCATCTGTATGTATATAACCCTTACACGTGACCATCTGTATGTATATAACCCTTACACGTGCCGGCCAGGTGAGTGCTCGCACGAAATGTGTATATAACCCTTACACGTGACCATCTGTATGTATATAACCCGTACACGTGACCATCTGTATGTATATAACCCTTACACGTGCCGGCCAGGTGAGTGCTCATACGAAACGTGTATATAACCCTTACACGTGACCATCTGTATGTATATAACCCTTACACGTGACCATCTGTATGTATATAACCCTTACACGTGCCGGCCAGGTGAGTGCTCGCACGAAATGTGTATATAACCCTTACACGTGACCATCTGTATGTATATAACCCGTACACGTGACCATCTGTATGTATATAACCCTTACACGTGCCGGCCAGGTGGGTGCTCGCACGAAACGTGTATATAACCCTTACACGTGACCATCTGTATGTATATAAATAACCCTTACACGTGCCGGCCAGGTGGGTGCTCGCACGAAACGTGTATATAACCCTTACACGTCACCAGCTGTATGTATATAACCCTTACACGTGACCATCTGTATGTATATAACCCTTACACGTGCCGGCCAGGTGGGTGCTCGCACGAAACGTGTATATAACCCTTACACATGACCATCTGTATGTATATAACCCTTACACGTGACCATCTGTATGTATATAACCCTTTCACGTGCCGGCCAGGTGAGTGTTCGCAAACAGCCGGCGGGGTGTCCGCACGACACATGTATGTATGTAACCCTTACACGTGGGGGTGAAGGATGGAGGGTGTAGGGTAATTGGGCCTAGAGCTGATGTAAGAAGATTGATATTGATTAATTAATTAACTACATCTGTAGAATCCAGCTAGATGTATTTTCAAGCTCATTTAGTTGGTAGGTGGGGACTACATTAGTAAATGCCTCACTGAAGACTACAACTGATAAGTCGCCTTCATTTACCCCAACCATACAGGAGTGAAGCACGTGGCACTGTCCTGATTGTGGAGTGGTGCTTCCTGGCACTGTTCTGCTCTGTTGCTAGGTAACTGGTATCTTGCTAGCCTTGTGTTTGTCATGGATGAGCCGCTGTCCTGTTTGCTGTACAGGTGTGGTGGCGGGGGGGCGGTGCCCAAGGAACTGATGTGCCACGTGGCGGCGTTCTGCGGCGACCTGACGGCAGCGAACCTGGCGGCCGTCTGGTGCAGTGTGCTGTGCGTGCCACACGTCAGGTAGGGTCCACACAGCCAGCGGAGGCCTTCAGCGACAACTGTTGTAGTTGTGAGCTTCTTAACTTCGTAAGTGTCTTTTGACACAGATTTGATTGAAGGCTTTTACGCCCTGTGTAAAGGTGATGGTTAACAATGGACAGAAGACAAGTTAAACACTTCTAGCCGTGAATATAGCCTTTGGTGCCGACATGGCGTAAAACAACCACCAATCAATCATTGATCTTTCAGTAGCTGGTGATTGGATGTGTGTGCATCCTTTAATAAGACTATTTCAATGGACATCTCTTAGTGTTTGTTAGTTGAAAGTTTCAACTCTACTTGGCCCTACTGGGGCAGTGGTTTTGGCGGAGACTTTGGAAGCGTTTCACTTGTGACGGAGTCCGAGTGTCTGACCTCGTGTAAGCGCGGTTTTGGCCTCCTGGTGGTAGAGTTGTGACTGACTGTCGGCTGTTTCTTGTTACAGACCTTTGGAGGCGAAGGATTGCACCGGTGTACTGAAGCAGCTTTACGACTGCGCCATCGACTTTGCTAAAGATGCTGAAGGTGACACTAAAGGTAGGGAAGCTTAATTAGGTGCAGTTATGGTATTTTGTTGTCTTATCGAGTAGCATAGCTTGTCTTCATGTTTATGTACAGTTATGGTAGTTTGTTGTCTTATCGAGTAGCGTAGCTTGTCTTCATGTTTATGTGCCTGTATGGTAGCTTGTTGTCTTATCGAGTAACATAGCTTGTCTTCATGTTTATATACAGTTATGGTAGGTTGTTGTCTTATCGAGTAGTGTAGCTTGTCTTCATGTTTATGTGCATGTATGGTAACTTGTTGTATTATCGAGTAGCATAGCTTGTCTTCATGTTTATGTACATGTATGGTAGTTTGTTGTCTTATCGAGTAGCATAGCTTGTCTTCATGTTTATGTAGTGTTATGGTAGTTTGTTGTCTAATCGAGTAGCGTACCTTGTCTTCATGTTATGTACATGCATGGTAGCTTCTTGTCTTATCGAGTAGTGTAGCTTGTCTTCATGTTTATCTACAGTTACGTAGTTTGTTGTCTTATCGAGTAGCATAGCTTGTCTTCATGTTTATGTACAGTTATGGTAGTTTGTTGTCTTATCGAGTAGGGTACCTTGTCTTCATGTTTATGTACATGGATGGTAGCTTGTCTTCATTTATATGTACATGGATGGTAGCTTGTCTTCATGTTTATGTACACGCATGGTAGCTTGTCTTCATGTTTATCTACATGTATGGTAGCTTGTCTTCATGTTTATGTACATGCATGGTAGCTTGGCTTCATGTTTATGTACATGCATGGTAGCTTGGCTTCATGTTTATGTACATGCATGGTAGCTTGTCTTCATGTTTATGTACATGCATGGTAGCTCGTCTTCATGTTTATGTACATGCATGGCACCTTGTCTTCATGTTTATGTACATGCATGGTAGCTTGTCTTCATGTTTATGTACATGCATGGTACCTTGTTTTCATGTTTATGTACATGGATGGTAGCTCGTCTTCATGTTTATGTACATGCATGGCACCTTGTCTTCATGTTTATGTACATGCATGGTAGCTTGTCTTCATGTTTATGTACATGCATGGTACCTTGTCTTCATGTTTATGTACATGGATGGTAGCTTGTCTTCATGTTTATGTACATGCATGGTAGCTTGTCTTCATGTTTATGTACCACCAAACAAACCAAACACACCCTGTTTATGTACATGCATGGTAGCTTGTTTTCATGTTTATGTACATGCATGGTAGCTCGTCTTCATGTTTATGTACATGCATGGCACCTGTCTTCATGTTTATGTACAGCATGGTAGCTTGTCTTCATGTTTATGTACATGCATGGTACCTTGTTTTCATGTTTATGTAATGGATGGTAGCTCGTCTTCATGTTTATGTACATGCATGGTACCTTGTCTTCTGTTTATGTACATGCATGGTAGCTCGTCTTCATGTTTATGTACATGCATGGTACCTTGTCTTCATGTTTATGTACATGCATGGTACCTTGTTTTGTTTATGTACATGCATGGTAGCTCATCTTCATGTTTATGTACATGCATGGTAGCTTGTTTTCATGTTTATGTACATGCATGGTACCTTGTCTTCATGTTTATGTACATGCATGGTAGCTTGTCTTCATGTTTATGTACATGCATGGTAGCTTGTCTTCATGTTTATGTACATGCATGGTAGCTCGTCTTCATGTTTATGTACATGCATGGTACCTTGTCTTCATGTTTATGTACATGCATGGTACCTTGTCTTCATGTTTATGTACATGCATGGTAGCTCGTCTTCATGTTTATGTACATGCATGGTAGCTCGTCTTCATGTTTATGTACATGCATGGTAGCTTGTCTTCATGTTTATGTACATGCATGGTAGCTTGTCTTCATGTTTATGTACATGCATGGTAGCTCGTCTTCATGTTTATGTACATGCATGGTACCTTGTCTTCATGTTTATGTACATGCATGGTAGCTTGTCTTCATGTTTATGTACATGCATGGTACCTTGTTTTCATGTTTATGTACATGGATGGTAGCTCGTCTTCATGTTTATGTACATGCATGGTACCTTGTCTTCATGTTTATGTACATGCATGGTACCTTGTTTTCATGTTTATGTACATGCATGGTAGCTCGTCTTCATGTTTATGTACATGCATGGCACCTTGTCTTCATGTTTATGTACATGCATGGTAGCTCGTCTT
>JASIRB010000833.1:0-31432 GCA_030323885.1 Branchipolynoe longqiensis | reverse complement strand
AAGTGGAAGTGTTAAGTAAACAGGCTTTAAGTAGTCAGCGACAGGAAGTGGAAGTGTTAAGTAAACAGGCTTTAAGCAGTCAGCGACCGGAAGTGGAAGTGTTAAGTAAACAGGCTTTAAGCAGTCAGCTGACCAAAGTGGAAGTGTTAAGTAAACAGGCTTTAAGCAGTCAGCGACCGGAAGTGGAAGTGTTAAGTAAACAGGCTTTAATCAGAGTCAGCGACCGGAAGTGGAAGTGTTAAGTAAACAGGCTTTAAGTAGTCAGCGACCGGAAGTGGAAGTGTTAAGTAAACAGGCTTTAAGCAGTCAGCGACCGGAAGTGGAAGTGTTAAGTAAACAGGCTTTAAGCAGTCAGCGACCGAAAGTGGAAGTGTTAAGTAAACAGGCTTTAAGCAGTCAGCGACAGGAAGTGGAAGTGTTAAGTAAACAGGCTTTAAGCAGTCAGCGACAGGAAGTGGAAGTGTTAAGTAAACAGGCTTTAAGTAGTCAGCGACCGGAAGTGGAAGTGTTAAGTAAACAGGCTTTAAGTAGTCAGCGACCGGAAGTGGAAGTGTTAAGTAAACAGGCTTTAAGTAGTCAGCGACCGGAAGTGGAAGTGTTAAGTAAACAGGCTTTAAGCAGTCAGCGACCGGAAGTGGAAGTGTTAAGTAAACAGGCTTTAAGCAGTCAGCGACAGGAAGTGGAAGTGTTAAGTAAACAGGCTTTAAGCAGTCAGCGACAGGAAGTGGAAGTGTTAAGTAAACAGGCTTTAAGTAGTCAGCGACAGGAAGTGGAAGTGTTAAGTAAACAGGCTTTAAGCAGTCAGCTGACAAAGTGGAGTGTTAAGTAAACAGGTTTAAGCAGTCAGCGACAGGAAGTGGAGTGTTAAGTAAACAGGCTTTAAGCAGTCAGCGACAGGAAGTGGAAGTGTTAAGTAAACAGGCTTTAAGCAGTCAGCGACAGGAAGTGGAAGTGTTAAGTAAACAGGCTTTAAGTAGTCAGCGACAGGAAGTGGAAGTGTTAAGTAAACAGGCTTTAAGTAGTCAGCGACCGGAAGTGGAAGTGTTAAGTAAACAGGCTTTAAGCAGTCAGCGACAGGAAGTGGAAGTGTTAAGTAAACAGGCTTTAAGCAGTCAGCGACAGGAAGTGGAAGTGTTAAGTAAACAGGCTTTAAGCAGTCAGCGACAGGAAGTGGAAGTGTTAAGTAAACAGGCTTTAAGTAGTCAGCGACAGGAAGTGGAAGTGTTAAGTAAACAGGCTTTAAGCAGTTAGCGACAGGAAGTGGAAGTGTTAAGTAAACAGGCTTTAAGTAGTCAGCGACAGGAAGTGGAAGTGTTAAGTAAACAGGCTTTAAGCAGTCAGCGACCGGAAGTGGAAGTGTTAAGTAAACAGGCTTTAAGCAGTCAGCGACAGGAAGTGGAAGTGTTAAGTAAACAGGCTTTAAGTAGTCAGCGACAGGAAGTGGAAGTGTTAAGTAAACAGGCTTTAAGTAGTCAGCGACAGGAAGTGGAAGTGTTAAGTAAACAGGCTTTAAGCAGTCAGCGACAGGAAGTGGAAGTGTTAAGTAAACAGGCTTTAAGTAGTCAGCGACAGGAAGTGGAAGTGTTAAGTAAACAGGCTTTAAGCAGTCAGCGACAGGAAGTGGAAGTGTTAAGTAAACAGGCTTTAAGCAGTCAGCGACCGGAAGTGGAAGTGTTAAGTAAACAGGCTTTAAGCAGTCAGCGACAGGAAGTGGAAGTGTTAAGTAAACAGGCTTTAAGTAGTCAGCGACAGGAAGTGGAAGTGTTAAGTAAACAGGCTTTAAGCAGTCAGCGACAGGAAGTGGAAGTGTTAAGTAAACAGGCTTTAAGCAGTCAGCTAACCGAAGTGGAAGTGTTAAGTAAACAGGCTTTAAGCAGTCAGCGACAGGAAGTGGAAGTGTTAAGTAAACAGGCTTTAAGCAGTCAGCGACAGGAAGTGGAAGTGTTAAGTAAACAGGCTTTAGTAGTCAGCGAGGAGAGTGTTAAGTAACAGGCTTTAAGAGTAGCGACAGGAAGTGGAAGTGTTAAGTAAACAGGCTTTAAGCAGTCAGCGACAGGAAGTGGAAGTGTTAAGTAAACAGGCTTTAAGTAGTCAGCGACAGGAAGTGGAAGTGTTAAGTAAACAGGCTTTAAGCAGTCAGCGACAGGAAGTGGAAGTGTTAAGTAAACAGGCTTAAGCAGTCAGCGACAGAAGTGGAAGTGTTAGTAAACAGGCTTTAAGTAGTCAGCGCAGGAAGTGGAAGTGTAAGTAAACAGGCTTTAAGCAGTCAGCGACAGGAAGTGGAAGTGTTAAGTAAACAGGCTTTAAGCAGTCAGCGACAGGAAGTGGAAGTGTTAAGTAAACAGGCTTTAAGTAGTCAGCGACCGAAGTGGAAGTGTTAAGTAAACAGGCTTTAGCAGTCAGGACAGGAAGTGGAAGTGTTAAGTAAACAGGCTTTAAGCAGTCAGCGACAGGAAGTGGAAGTGTTAAGTAAACAGGCTTTAAGTAGTCAGCGACAGGAAGTGGAAGTGTTAAGTAAACAGGCTTTAAGCAGTCAGCGACAGGAAGTGGAAGTGTTAAGTAAACAGGCTTTAAGCAGTCAGCGACAGGAAGTGGAAGTGTTAAGTAAACAGGCTTTAAGCAGTCAGCTGACCGAAGTGGAAGTGTTAAGTAAACAGGCTTTAAGCAGTCAGCTGACCGAAGTGGAAGTGTTAAGTAAACAGGCTTTAAGCAGTCAGCGACCGGAAGTGGAAGTGTTAAGTAAACAGGCTTTAAGTAGTCAGCGACAGGAAGTGGAGTGTTAAGTAAAATAGTAACAGGTTTAAGCAGTGCGACGAGTGGAAGTGTTAAGTAAACAGGCTTTAAGAGTCAGAGGAAGTGGAGTGTTAAGTAAACAGGCTTTAAGTAGTCAGCGACAGGAGTGGGAAGTGTTAAGTAAACAGGCTTTAATCAGTCGGCAGGAAGTGGAAGTGTTAAGTAAAAGGCTTTAAGCAGGTCAGCGACCGGAAGTGGAAGTGTTAAGTAAACAGGCTTTAAGTAGTCAGCGACAGGAAGTGGAAGTGTTAAGTAAACAGGCTTTAAGCAGTCAGCTGACCGAAGTGGAAGTGTTAAGTAAACAGGCTTTAAGCAGTCAGCTGACCGAAGTGGAAGTGTTAAGTAAACAGGCTTTAAGCAGTCAGATGACCGAAGTGGAAGTGTTAAGTAAACAGGCTTTAAGCAGTCAGCTGACCGAAGTGGAAGTGTTCAAGTGTGGGTATGTGAACTGAGTGCCCGCCTACAGGTCGTTGGTTCAAACCTTGGCCGAGTCAACCCGCAACATTTATACTGGTTGCTGCCTCGTCTGACACTCAGCACAACTCAGGTAGAACAAGGAGCAGCGGAAAGAAGACCGTTTCAAATTCCAGCCCTTACGGGCATGTGTTAATAAGCTTTGACACAAGCCGAGGCTGTTGGAGCCACACGCCTGCGTCACTTACTTCTTGGGTACAAGCAGAGGCATGACCTCAGTGGTGAGCCCGAAGGTGAAGGTCATCAGGTCACTCAGTGGGAGACTGGTGTTGGATAGGAGGCCGGGAACCAGTCGGTGCAGGATGTCCTCGACCTTGGCTGCCGTCTTGTGACTCGACGTCGCCTCCAGGATCTAAGGAACAAGTTCAACGTCAGCTGTTACTGAACACGAGGTGGCACTGTCACCAAACTGGTCCCATGGAACAAGTTCAACGTCAGCTGTCACTGAACAAGAGGTGGCACTGTCACCAAACCGGTCCCATGGAACAAGTTCAGCATCAGCTGTCACTGAACACGAGGTGGCGCTGCGACCAAACCACTCACCTGCATGTTGGCAATACAAACCTTAGGGTCTCAAGCCCCATATTAGGGCGACAGAGCGTTCATTAACTACCCAAACGTTTAAAGTCATTCTCATTTGTATCAGTAGAAATTTAAATTAACTGGAATTATTTTTATTTCAAATATCTTGATAAAAATAACCGCTATGCTCTCTGTAATGTGAGTTGTGCTGTATTTGTCGTCTGTACTGCATGCTTTTCTTACTGTATGTTGCATGTACCGTGTGCTACATGTACCATATGCTGCGTGCACTGAGTGTTGCATACACCGTGTGATGCATGCACTGTGTGCTGTATACACCGTGTGCTGCATAGTGTGCTACATACAGTGTGTGCTGCATATACCTTGTGTTGCATGCAGTGTGCTGTATACACTGTGCTACATACGTTGTGTGCTGCATACACTGTGTGCTGCATACACTGTGTGCTGCATGTTTTGTGTTGTGTGCTGTACACACTGCTGCATAGACTGTGTGCTGTATACACCATGTGCTGCATAGTGTGCTACATACGTTGTGTGCTGCATACACTGTGTGCTGCGTGTTTTGTGTTGTGTGCTGTACACACTGCTGCATAGACTGTGTGCTGTATACACCGTGTGCTGCATAGTGTGCTACATACTTTGTGTGCTGCATACACTGTGTGCTGCGTGTTTTGTGTTGTGTGCTGTACACACTGCTGCATCCACTGTGTGCTGTATAAACCGTGTGCTGCATAGTGTGCTACATAAGTTGTGTGCTGCATACACTGTGTGCTGCCTGTTTTGTGTTGTGTGCTGTACACGCTGCTGCATAGACTGTTTTGTGCTGTGTGCTGTGTTGGGTGTGGTGAGTGCGGACACATGACTCACACTCCTCAGTGGAGAGAGGATGCTGACGAGCGAACCCCGCGACACGAAGCGCACCAGGACCATATGTTGTATACTGTGTGCTGTACACTGTGTGTTGTACACTATGTGCTGTACGCTGTACACTGTGTGCTGTACGATGTATGATGTGTGCTGTGTTGGGTGTGGTGAGTGCGGACACGTGACTCACACTCCTCAGTGGAGAGAGGATGTGACGAGCGAACCCCGCGACACGAAGCGCACCAGGACCATATGTTGTATACTGTGTGCTGTACACTGTGTGTTGTACACTATGTGCTGTACGCTGTACACTGTGTGCTGTACGATGTATGATGTGTGCTGTGTTGGGTGTGGTGAGTGCGGACACGTGACTCACACTCCTCAGTGGAGAGAGGATGCTGACGAGCAAACCCCCCGACACGAAGCGCACCAGGACCATATGTTGTATACTGTGTGTTGTACACTATGTGTTGTACGCTGTACACTGTGTGCTGTACGATGTATGCTGTGTGCTGTGTGTGTAGACACTCCTCAGTGGAGAGAGGATGCTGACGAGCAAACCCCGCGAGACGAAGCGCACCAGGACCGTGTGCTGTACACTGTGTTGTACACTGTGTGCTGTACACTGTGTGCTGTACACTGTGTGTTGTGTGCTGTGTGTGTGTGTGGACACGTGACTTACACTCCTCAGTGGAGAGAGGACGCTGACGAGCGAACCCCGTGATACGAAGCGCGCCAGGATGGTGTAGGACTCATACGACTTGGTCGACTTGGCCTCCATCAGTTTGCTCGTGATCCCGATTACGTTCTTCTCCTCCGCGATGGCGCCGAAGATCTCGTTGTTAAACACCTGCAGACAACAGTCGCAGTTTTACAAACAGCAAGTATAGGTGTCTCTTCCACACAGGAGAAATATACTGCATAAGAACGGACCTTTCTTTTAAGAAACGCCACGCGATCAACCATGCTCACCCAGGCATGTTTTCGCCACCAGTCTCCAGGGGGCGCCTCGATACGGGCCGTAAGCAGCGTCTCACTGACCCAGTTCCACTTACTGCAGGCGACTCTGATGATAGACGGAGAAGGAAGGCCACGCAGTGCTATGTTGACTACGAAACTGCGCTTCGTACTACCAAAACATGAGCAGTGACGTCACAACTAGGGCTTATCGTCATGGTTCATATGTGTGGGCTGCGCTAATTTGACAGACAATAAGAACCTGTGTGTGGTGTTGATTTCTACCCCATCACAAAGAACATTCAATGAGCTTCTGGGAAGTTTTATGGGGTTTTATGACCAGTAGGAGGCGCCTTGAAGGTTCTATGAGGCAAGTCTAATTCTTCTATTTACAAGTGATGGATACAATTAACTGTAGAAAAAAGTAGTATATTACAAATCAAAAAGTTCTATGATGTTTTATGAGGGTTTATGAGGTTCTAAGAGGCTCTATGTTACAGGTTCTATGGGACTCTATAAATACAGTGAGAAAACTAACAAATGCAGAAATCTTTGTGCTAGGGGACTTCAACATAAACTACAGTAGCAACGACAAAAATAAACTAATGCTACAAACCACTATCAAAATTCTAGGTCTACAACAACTTATTACAGACAGCACAAGACTAGGAAACAATAGCTCAACAATTGACCTAATACTAACCAACTCAAACCATGCCACAAAATGGGGCACTAGAAGCTAGGGTATAAGTGAGCATGAGCTAATATATGTAACGAGGAAAAAACTCAAAAGCACAAGCCAATATAAATATAAGATGGGCAGATCCCTAAAAAACTACTCAAAAGAAACACTAAAAAACCACCTATATGAAAATATAGACAACCTCACAACAGACAGAGATGACACTGATATCTACTGGAATAACATTGTCACAGAAATAAAACAATCATTAGATGAGATGTGTCCCATAAAGAAACTAAAAATACAGAGAAACCAAGACCCGTGGGTAGACAGGGAACTGTTAACGCATATCGCAACAAAACGAAAGCTAGGTGACAAAGTGAAACGTACTAAAGACCCAGAGGATAAAAGGGCCTATAATACTGCCAGAAACAACTCCCTCAAAGCAGTAAGGGCAGCAAAAAAGAAATATATAATAAAACAAGACAAGGACTGGGGAAGCAACGCAAATAAGTTCTGGAAAAATGTAAGCTTACTATTTCCCAAAAATAAGATAGAAGAACGCATAAGCTTCCAGGATAAGGATGGAAATACACACACAGATAGTGATGCAGCAAACAAACTAAATACCCACTTTGCCACGGTAGGACAAAGGTTATCAAAGAAATTCACAAGAATCTGGGAAAACAAGTCAGAAAATATCCAGGATGAAATCCCCACCTGCAAAACTGACCTAAAAGAACTAACGCAACTAATAAATGACATAGATGAAAACAAACCAAGTGGAATAGATGGAATCCCCACAAAAATAATAAAAGAGGCACTCCAAGCCATCCCAGATATCATGGTCGACCTGTTCAACATATCATTTGAGCAGGGATACTTCATCACAGCATGGAAGATGGCAACCATCACCCCCATCTACAAAAGTGGTGACAAACAAAACATGGGTAACTACAGACCAATATCAATCTTGCAAAAACCAGGCAAGCTAATTGAAAAAATTATTCCATAGGCACATAAATGAGCACCTGGAAAAAACCAATATACTAAACAAGAGGCAAGGAGGTTTCAGAAAACTACACTGCATATCAAAAACAATAGCAAACCTAACAAGTGATGTGCTGGCATCATTGAACCAAAAGAAATTAGTTGGAGCAGCCTTCATCGACTTCAGCAAAGCCTTTGACACTGTAGACCACAGCATATTAATAAGAAAATTAAACAACATGGGCATTAAATCCAGATCAATAAACTGGATAAAATGCTACCTAAATAACAGGCAGCAAAAAACTAAAGTAAATGGTACACTCTCAGACCAACACACTGTCACAGAATGTCTCCAGCTATATGCGGATGACACTGTCGTATATGCAGAAGGAAGCACAGTAGAGGAGGTAGCAACCAAACTGAACAACCTCCTGGTAAAGCTGGACGGCTGGTGTGAGTCCAATAAAATAACCATCAATGCAAATAAATCTAAAACAGTACTCTTCTCACATACAGCAATCACAGGAAGAAACCTACAATGTACACTAGGAAACCAAACACTGGAAAGTGTAAATCACTACAAATACCTAGGCCTAGAACTAGATAGCCAGCTAAACTACAATCTGTGTGTAACAAAAATCATACAAAAAGTAAATCACAAACTATGGCTATTTGCTAAACTAAGAAACTATATGACACAAGATATGTCAATAAAAATCTTCAAAGGCATGGTACTCCCCTACTTTGACTATGGGGATGTAATCTACATGGGTGCTAAAAAAGAGATACTTAAAAAATTGCAGATACTACAAAATAGGGCCCTGAAAATCTGCCTGAAAGTAGACAAACTACACCCCACTTATGACCTACACAAAAGAACTAAAGTAAAGCTACTAGAAAACAGAAGGATAATCCACCTAAAAACATTAGCATATGAATATAGCCAAGACATTAAGCGTCTAACCCAAGCACTAAGGGACACCAGAGCAAGTAAGGCACCACTGCTAAGGCAGACCAGAAGCCAGATCAAAGCCCATGAAAGGAGCACACTGGAAATGGCCACCAAGGCATGGAATGCGCAAACGGTGAAAGAAAGACAAATCCCTGACCTAAAAACGTACAAAAAATATCTGTGCAAAATAAAAACTGGGAACCCCAACTGAACTGCACCACAAGGGGACAGATGATATGTCACGGCCCACCAACTGGACAGCCCAGGGTGGGATAACCGCAAATATAAAAGCCAGATAACATATCCAACAACAATATAAATCAAATCAAATTCAAACAAACATAACTCAACCACCTATTACATACAGGCCTATGGACATGTAAATAAAATATGCTAGTATAGAATTAAGTAGAAAAAAGTGGAAAACTCTTCCCAAGAAAACCCCAAAATACTAACATAGAACCTTAAGAAAACAACTAACATAGTAATAAGAATAGAACAAAAATACAATGCCAAGAGGGCCCAACAAAACTAACATAGGCTACTAAACGTACCAACAGACTATCTATCTGCTACTGAAATGCAGACAATCAAATAACTTATCAGCAGCTACTGTTTGGTAAGACAACACCAACACTACAGCTGGCCAGCATTGAAAACAAGCCTGGGTACCCGGGCTTACATGCTATGGACAGTATAAATACAGCCTCAATAAAAAAAATTAAAAAAAGATCTAAGAAGTTCTATGGTGGTCTATGGTGCTTTGTGAGGTTCTATTAGGCACTAGGAGGTTCTAGGAAGCCCTATGAGGTTCTATGAGGCCATATTAGGTTCTATGAGGTTCTATGAGGCCCTATGAGGTTCTATGAGGCCCTCCTATGAGGTTCTATAAGGCCCTATGAGGTTCTGAGGCCCTTTGAGGTTCTATGAGGCCTTATGAGATTCTATGAGGCCCTATGAGGGTGGGGAGTAGATGCTCACCTCGACTAATGGCCGGATGCTCGTCTCTAGGTCTCCACATGTCAGCACATCCTCCAGGGTCCGCAGCAGCACGTGGGTGGTGAAGCACAGCACATGCAGCTGTGAACATAAAGGTCAGTCAGCACACACAGCAGCACGTGGGTGGTGAAGCACAGCACGTGCAGCTGTGTACATAGAAGGGGCAGTCAGCACACACAGCAGCACGTGGGTGGTGAAGCACAGCATGTGCAGCTGTGTACATAGAAGGGGCAGTCAGCACACACAGCAACACGTGGGTGGTGAAGCACAGCACGTGCAGCTGTGTACATAGAAGGGGCAGTCAGCACACACAGCAGCACGTGGGTGGTGAAGCACAGCATGTGCAGCTGTGTACATAGAAGGGGCAGTCAGCACACACAGCAACACGTGGGTGGTGAAGCACAGCACGTGCAGCTGTGTACATAGAAGGGGCAGTCAGCACACACAGCAGCACGTGGGTGGTGAAGCACAGCATGTGCAGCTGTGTACATAAAGGTCAGTCAGCACACACAGCAGCACGTGGGTGAAGCACAGCATGTGCAGCTGTGTACATAGAAGGGGCAGTCAGCACACACACACCTTACACTAAGTTACAGAGTCTGCGCAGTGTGGCTTCAGCACAGTAGGACTGTACTGCTTTTGTTTGTACTGTAACTTGTTTACTTCACTAGGCACTAAACCTGCGTATAGGTCGGTACAGGCATAGTATAGGTACAGCACATGGACACAGTACAGGTACAGTACATGTACATAAGTACAATACAGGTACATATGTACAGGTACTACACAAGTACATACGTACATGTACAGTTACAATACAGGTACATTGTGTACACAGTACAGGCACAGAGACAGTGCGCACAAACCTACCTGGTAGCCCCGCTTTAATGCGAACCGCAGCTCTTTCAGCACATAGGAGAAGTAGGTCGGCCCCAGCGATTTGACGATCTTGACGAGGGTGTCACGTGCCGTGTTGCGAATGTCGAGAGCGCGCGACCGCAGGAAGACGCACAACTTGAACAGCAGACTGCAGCAAAGGGACCGGTGAGCAGCAGGTGGAGATGAACTCAGCTGTTATCAGCAGGAAGTGACACCCAACATGCTACGTTACTGCATTACTCACAGGGTGCATGTTGGAAACATTTGGATGAGGTAAAATCATCTAACGTCAGACATACACTGACCATTATTATTATTATTATTATTATTATTATCAATTATCAGCCAGACACAAACACCATTATTTCACCTCCACCACAGACTCCCCTGTACAAGAGCGCATCACCTGCTGGCAGTGCGTCCTTGTACAAGATTGCACCACCTGCTGGCAGTGTGTCCTTGTACAAGAGCGCGCCACCTGCTGGCAGTGCGTCCTTGTACAAGAGCATGTCACCTGCTGGCAGTGCGTCCTTGTACAAGAGCGCATCACCTGCTGGCAGTGCGTCCTTGTACAAGAGCGCACAACCTGCTGGCATTGCCTCCTTGTACAAGAGCGCGCCACCTGCTGGCAGTGCGTCCTTGTACAAGAGCGCATCACCTGCTGGCAGTGCGTCCTTGTACAAGAGCGCATCACCTGCTGGCAGTGCGTCCTTGTGCAAGAGCGTGCCACCTGCTGGCAGTGCGTCCTTGTACAAGAGCACACCACCTGCTGGCATTGCCTCCTTGTAGAAGAGCGCACCACCTGCTGGCAGTGCGTCCTTGTACAAGAGCGCGCCACCTGCTGGCAGTGAATCCTTGTACAAGAGCATGTCACCTGCTGGCAGTGCGTCCTTGTACAAGAGCGCACCACATGCTGGTATTGCCTCCTTGTACAAGAGCGCGCCACCTGCTGGCAGTGCGTCCTTGTACAAGAGCTCACCACCTGCTGGCACTGCCTCCTCGTACAAGAGCACACCACCTGCTGGCATTGCCTCCTTGTACAAGAGCGCGCCACCTGCTGGCAGTGCGTCCTTGTACAAGAGCGTGCCACCTGCTGGCAGTGCGTCCTTGTACAAGAGCATGTCACGTGCTGGCACTGCATCCTTGTACAAGAGCGCGACACCTGCTGGCAGTGCGTCCTTGTACAAGAGCATGTCACCTGCTGGCAGTGCGTCCTTGTACAAGAGCGCATCACCTGCTGGCAGTGCGTCCTTGTACAAGAGCGCACCACCTGCTGGCACTGCCTCCTCGTACAAGAGCGCACCACCTGCTGGCATTGCCTCCTTGTCCAAGAGCGCATCACCTGCTGGCAGTGCCTCCTTGTACAAGAGTGCGACACCTGCTGGCAGTGCGTCCTTGTACAAGAGCATGTCACCTGCTGGCAGTGCGTCCTTGTACAAGAGCATGTCACCTGCTGGCAGTGTGTCCTTGTACAAGAGCGCACCACCTGCTGGCAGTGCGTCCTTGTACAAGAGCGAACCACCTGCTGGCACTGCATCCTTGTACAAGATCGTGCCACCTGCTGGCAGTGCGTCCTTGTACAAGAGCGCACCACCTGCTGGCACTGCATCCTCGTACAAGAGTGTGCCACCTGCTGGCAGTGCGTCCTTGTACAAGAGCGTGCCACCTGTTGGCAGTGCGTCCTTGTACAAGAGCGCGCACCTGCTGGCAGTGCAACTAACTATGTGAACAGTGCCCCCCCCCCCCCCCCCCGCTAGGTGGCGTGTGACTAACTATGCGGACAGTGCGCCCCCCTCCCGGTAGGTGGCAGTGCTCACCCGGGCAGGTTGAAGTCGAGGGTCTTGTGGGGCAGGTTCTGCATGAGTTTGACGAGCGCCAGCGCGATGGGAACCCGCAGCACCTCCTCGTCCTCAGCGAAGCAGCCCTTGGAGGCCCGCCTGTGTTCGTCGTCACTCTTCACCTGAGGAGCACCCAACATTGTCACTTATACAGCTATCACACAATGTGGGGGGTGTATGGAGCACCCACATCAGTCACTTATACAGCTATCACAATGTGGAGGGGTGTATGGAGCACCCCATCATTGTCACTTATACAGCTATCACAATGTGGGGGGGGTGTATGGAGCACCCCATCATTGTCACTTATACAGCTATCACAATGTGGGGGGGGGGGTGTATGGAGCACCCCATCATTGTCACTTATACAGCTATCACAATGTGGAGGGGTGTATGGAGCACCCCATCATTGTCACTTATACAGCTATCACAATGTGGAGGCTACAATATTCATCAAGTGATCAATCTATAATAGGAAATGTAGTGAACTTAGCTATTTTACTTTTTGATAAACAATGAAAAAACCCACTTATACATGTAATTGTAAAAGGCAGTTAAAGGTAAGGTGTGCTTTGTAACTACTAGACAGGTAAAGCACGCCGTGTCCCACGGAGGGCGCGCTGCCCGCCCCCAACAGTGGCCACACTGCAGCGGCTCTTGTCGCCTACCTTCCTGGTGAGGCTGTGGTGCAGCTGCGGGATGACGATCTGGATGAGTGTGCGGTGTATCCGGGAGGCAAGGCCCGGGGAGCAGACGGTCAAGGCGCCGGGCGTTGTGTCGGCCGCACTGGCCTTCACATCCCCCTCAGCCTCCCCGGCCTTCACATCCCCCTCAGCCTCCCCGGCCTCCTCAGCTTCCCCAGCTTCCTCAGCCTCCCCGACCATCTGGGCAGCAGCGTCTTGCGACTTGGTGACGTAACTACTGCCTTCTGCTGAATCTTCATTTGTCTCCAATCCCTTCGCTAAATTAAATATCACAAGTACAATACAAGTTCACGTACAACACAAGGTCAAGGTCACCATGTTTGCAGTAAAACCACAAGGGCTAAGTGTTACTAAGTTTGTTTGTTGCGGTTTTACATCCTAGCAACATTCATGATCATATCAGGACGGGTACCGACCTGCAGGTGAAGCCTGCACTCGTACCGATTGTGTTACTAAGAGACGGCGTATGCCTGACATACTGCATAATACACACCGTATAGCAGACGTGTTA
The DNA here is from genome assembly GCA_030323885.1 of Branchipolynoe longqiensis. Lineage (NCBI taxonomy): Eukaryota > Metazoa > Annelida > Polychaeta > Phyllodocida > Polynoidae > Branchipolynoe > Branchipolynoe longqiensis. Next base: position 18,246 of record JASIRB010000833.1, on the reverse strand, counting down.
TACATGTGTGCTGTATAAGAGGTATAACAGGTGTGCTGTATAACGGATGTACTGCTGCGTGTACCTACAAACAGCAGCCACCCACAACGCATGGCATTCCTGCACCGTGCACTGCATGGTAAATGAATGTTTGACTCTGTTATCCAGCACGCCGGTTCAGTGACGGGTCAGCCTGCAGGCGTCAGTCTCCTCACCCTCCTTACATCGTCTTGCAGGGAGTTTTATACGGTTAGAACAACTTGTTAACGGTTAGTACAACTTGTTAACGGTAGTACAACTTGTTAACGGTTAGTACAACTTGTTAACGGTAGTACAACTTGTTAACGGTTAGTACAACTTGTTAACGGTTAGTACAACTTGTTAACGGTTAGTACAACTTGTTAACGGTTAGTACAACTTGTTAACGGTAGTACAACTTGTTAACAGTTAGTACAACTTGGTAACGGTTATTATAACTTGTTAACAGTTAGTGCAACTTGTTAACGGTTAGTACAACTTGTTAACGGTTAGTACAACTTGTGTACGGTTAGTACAACTTATTAACGCTAGGTACAACTTGTGTACGGTTAGTACAACTTGTTAACGGTAAGTACAACTTGTATACGGTTAGTACAACTTGGTAACGGTTAGTACAACTTGTTAAGGGTTAGTACAACTTGTTAACGGTAAGTACAACTTGTGAACGGTTAGAATAACTTGTGTACGGTTAGTACAACTTGTGTACAGTTAGTACAACTTGTTTACGGTTAGTACAACTTGTCTACGCTTGGTACAACTTGTTAACCATTAGTAAAACTTGTGTACGGTTAGTACACCCTTTTAACGGTAAGTACAACTTGGGTACAGTTTGTATAACTTGTGGATGATTAGTACAACTTGTGTATGGTTAGTACAACTTGTGTACGGTTAGTACAACTTGTGTACGGTTAGTAAAACGTGTGTACGGCTAGGACAACTTGTGTACGGTTAGTACAACATGTTTACGGTTAGTACAACTTGCCTACGGTTAGTACAAATTGTTAACGGTTAGTACAACTTGTTAACGGTTAGTACAACTTGTCTACGGTTAGTACAACTTGTTTATGGTTAGTACAACTTGTTAACTGTTAGTACAATTTTGTTGCTACTTACATAATCCTGGCGCCTTCAAAGCAGTTTCTGAGACCTCGGTCGAGTTCCTCAGGTCGTAGTGGAAACTGTCGAGTACAGCGACGACCACCCTGGGGATGGACAAGGCGTTACAGAGGTCGTCACGTGACCTGGGCCAGCGTCCGTCACTAGATCTGGGCCAGCGTATGTCACGTGATCCGGACCAGCGTCATGTGTAAAGTACAGCATGTGTAAAGTACAGCACATGTAAAGTACAGCATGTGTAAAGTACAGCACGTGTAAAGTACAGCAGGTGTAAAGTACAGCATGTGTAAAGTACAGCATGTGTAAAGTACAGCAGGTGTAAAGTACAGCATGTGTAAAGTACAGCACATGTAAAGTACAGCAGGTGTAAAGTACAGCATGTGTAAAGTACAGCATGTGTAAAGTACAGCACATGTAAAGTACAGCATGTGTAAAGTACAGCATGTGTAAAGTACAGCATGTGTAAAGTACAGCACGTGTAAAGTACAGCACGTGTAAAGTACAGCAGGTGTAAAGTACAGCACGTGTAAAGTACAGCATGTGTAAAGTACAGCATGTGTAAAGTACAGCAGGTGTAAAATACAGCATGTGTAAAGTACAGCATGTGTAAAGTATAGCATGTGTAAAGTACAGCACATGTAAAGTACAGCATGTGTAAAGTACAGCACATGTAAAGTACAGCACGTGTAAAGTACAGCACATGTAAGGTACATCATGTATAAAGTACAGCATGTATAAAGTACAGCATGTGTAAAGTACAGCCCGTGTAAAGAACAGCATGTGTAAAGTACAGCATGTGTAAAGTACAGCATGTGTAAAGTACAGCATATGTACAGTACAGCATGTGTAAAGTACAGCATGTGTAAAGTACAGCATGTGTAAAGTACAGCATGTATAAAGTACAGTATGTGTAAAGTACAGCATGTGTAAACTACAGCAGGTGTAAAGTACAGCACGTGTAAAGTACAGTATGTGTAAAGTACAGCATGTGTAAATTACAGCATGTGTAAAGTACAGCATGTGTAAAGTACAGCAGGTGTAAAGTACAGTATGTGTAAAGTACAGCATGTATAAAGTACAGCATGTGTAAAGTACAGGATGTGTAAAGTACAGCAGGTGTAAAGTACAGGATGTGTAAAGTACAGTATGTGTAAAGTACAGCATGTATAAAGTACAGCATGTGTAAAGTACAGCATGTGTAAAGTACAGCATGTGTAAAGTACAGCACGTGTAATGTACAACATGTGTAAAGTACAGCACGTGTAAAGTACAGCACGTGTAAAGTACAGCATGTGTAAAGTACAGCACGTGTAATGTACAACATGTGTAAAGTACAGCATGTGTAAAGTACAGCACGTGTAAAGTACAGCATGTGTAAAGTACAGCACCTTTAAAGTACAACACGTGTAAAGTACAGAAGGTGTAAAGTACAGCATGTATAAAGTACAGCATGTGTAAAGTACAGCAGGTGTAAAGTACAGCATGTGTAAAGAACAGCATGTGTAAACACACCACGGCATAACCTGACTAATGTCGCCATTACGCATCCATTCCACTTGACAGCTTAACGGGACAGGGAGAGGTGCTGTTGGGCCTTACCTGACCATGAGCTTCTGGTTGTCGAGTGAGAGCGGCAGCTGCTTCAGGTACCACCTCAGCAGGGCCAGGTACTGTGGCCACGGCAGGCAGCGCGCCATGCTGCCCACAGTTTCCACCACGGCGTCCATCACCACAGCCTCCTTCTGGTACGTCTCATCACGCAGGTATGACGTCACGAGCGGCAGCAGGAAGCCCACCAGCGTCTCTGTCCGGAAGTGGTGCTGAACGAGCGTGCGCGTGATGCGGCGCATGGCGCGCCCCCGGCGGTGAAGCTGGGAATCACGAGCAGGGTCAATGTCAACACGAGCAGGATCAAGGTCAATACGAGCAGGGTCATGGTCAACACGAGCAGGGGGTCATGGTCAACACGAGTAGGGGAGTAGGGGGGTCAAGGTCACCAAGAGGGGCGGGTGAAGGTCAACACATGGGGCGGGTGAAGGTCAACAAGAGGGCCGGTCCCAGTCTGGGCACCGCAAGTAGTAGCCAGCCAGTGTCAGTCAGGTCACTGGCTGGCAGAGCTGTTTGTTGGGGTCTACAAGGGACCACTACCTGCAGTCTGCATGTCAAAAAGGCGGACCTGCCGCTAAGCCGGCTCATCCCCAAAGCCAGAAGGACTGCGCGCTTACCTGGATGTGGACCATGTTGGTGAAGAAGTCAGCCTCTATGTCGTCATCCGCCAGCGACGCCAGGTCTGCGAACACGGGCAAGGTGGGGAAGAGCCTGATGAGGCGCGACAGCAGACTCACGTACTCGTGGCGCGCCACCTGGTGCAGGATCAGAACCAGCAGCATCGAGTTAACTTAGCTTAGGTTTGTTGGACAGTATATCAAAGGTATACTATTTTGTCATGAGACTAACACATGACAGTCATGTGACCTATCTATGCTTGGTCCTATCAGCGAGCTAACACTAGACATGTGACTGAGCACCTACGTAACCCTGCATTCAATGATTACTGTTGAATCACATGCCCTTTAGGCTACCCTTTACTGACCTCTGACTTGAGCTTGATGCCGGCCTTGACCTCTGGGAGAAGGGCGCCCTTGACGACTATGTTGATGGCGGCGTTGTTCTTCGGACGCTGCGCAAGGTTCGTCATGAGCTGCTGGACACAGAGTGAGGCCGAGTCGCGCAGCGACATGTCCCCCATCTGTCCGCAAACAAGACACACAGTCAGCAACCCACCTCACCTCAACACATCACTGTTAGAAACACACACACACACATCAGCAACCCACAACTCTCACATCACACAACCCCGGTTACCACACATATCAACAACCCACAACCCTAACCTCACACAACCCTGGTTACCACACACATCAACAACCCACAACCCTCACCTCACACAACCCTGGTTACCACACACATCAGCAACCCACAACTCTCACCTCACACAACCCCGGTTACCACACATATCAACAACCCACAACCCTCACCTCACACAACCCTGGTTACCACACATATCAACAACCCACAACCCTCGCCTCACACAACCCAGGTTACCACACATCAACAACCCACAACCCTCACCCCACACAACCCTGGTTACCACACATATCAACAACCCACAACTCTCACCTCACACAACCCCGGTTACCACACATCAACAACCCACAACTCTCACCTCACACAACCCTGGTTACCACACATCAACAACCCACAACTCTCACCTCACACAACCGCGGTTACCACACATCAACAACCCACAACCCTCACCCGACATAACCCTGGTTACCACATATCAACAACCCACAACCCTCACCCCACACAACTGCGGTTACCACACACATCAACAACCCACAACCCTCACCTCACACAACCCTGGTTACCACACACATCAACAACCAACAACCCTCACCTCACACAACCACCGTTACCACATATCAACAACCCACAACCCTCACCCCACACAACTGCGGTTACCACACACATCAACAACCCACAACTCTCACCCCACACAACCCTGGTTACCACACACATCAACAATGCACAACTCTCACCTCACACAACCCCAGTTACCACACATCAACAACCCACAACTCTCACCTCACACAACCCTGGTTACCACACATCAACAACCCACAACCCTCACCTCACACAATAGTTACCAACAGAAACGACATGAACATCCGGGGTAATTATTTGGCGCAAACCAACATTTAAAAACCATCTCGCTAATGACGTCATGGCTCTCTAGAACTTCCGAGTAATCTGAACAGTTTTGACATCATATGGAGGATGTATATAACGGCTAATGATGTGGGGAGTCATGACGTCATACTGCTTCTATGACGTACCGTGTTGATGAAGAATGTTGCATTGTGGATCACCACCAACGTATGTGTGACGTAGGCGTCTCCGTCCAGTGACGTCACTAGCATCTCCGCCTCCCGAAACGCCTCCAGACGCAGCAGATAGTCCGGCTCCTCGATGTACTTCCGGTCCCACGCGTTCATCTGACAATGCCCAGGGTGACCACATATACCCCTTCAGTCGGCACTCATCTAAGGAATGGGCATGTCCTCGCCAACATCTTTAATTCTGTATTTATAATGATGTATTTAAATGTGTAATTTCCTTAAAGTAATGGTTTTAGCATCTTGCCATAAAACCACCGACATCATGTATCCAAGATATGTAATTTTAAATATGTCCCACGATAGCGTTAAACAAGATAGAGGCAGTTCTAAACTAAGGTGGCAGTTTGTTTGTTGTTGTTTTACGTCCTAGCAGCATCGAAGGTCATATCAGGACGGGTACCGACTTGTGACAGTGCGCACTCATGGCAACTTTATAGTGCTGCCCCACTGGGAAATCAGGCCGCCAGCAACATGACCTGTGATATCCCACTCAGTCATATTATCCTGACACTGAGCCAACCAGTTCTTGTCCTATCCTAATAATGCCGAGCGCCAGGCTAAGAAGAAACAAGGATCAATGTTTAAGTCATTGGTTTGACTCGACCTGGGTTCGAACCCATGACCCCACGATCTACCAACACGGGAGACGGACGCTCAAACCGTCTGGTTGTGATGGGTGTGAGTCAGTATGTTGGTGTGTGCTGGGTGTGTGCTGGGTGTGAGTCAGTGTGTTGTTATGTCATGGGTGTGATTGAGTGGGTTGGCATATAGTGGGTATGAGTCAATATGTTGGCGTGTGCTGGGTGTGAGTCAGTGTGTTGGTGTTTGTTGTTGTTTTACAGCCTAGCAACATCTAAGGTCATATCAGGACGGGTACCGACTTGTGACAGTGCGCACGAATGGCTACTTTATAGTGCTGCCCCACTGGGAGACTAGGACACCAGCACCATGACCTGATATCACACTCAGTCACATTATCCTGACACTGAGCTAACCAGTCCTTGCCCTATCCTAATAATGCCGAGCGCCAGGCTAGGAAGCAACGAGAATCAATGTTTAAGTCATTGGTTTGACTCGACCAGGGTTCGACGCGACACGCCCCAAAACCTACCTTTGACACGACGTCTGCCAGCGGCCTGAGACCGGGATCACAATCCGCTATGGCCTGCAACAAACACACCTTACTGAGCAGCAGCTTCACAAACATTAGCACAAACATTAACGGGCTCACAATCCGCTATGGCCTGCAACAAACACACCTTACTGAGCAGCAGCTTCACAAACATTAGTACAAACATTAACGGGCTCACAATCCGCTATGGCCTGCAACAAACACACCTTACTGAGCAGCAGCTTCACAAACATTAGCACAAACATTAACGGGCTCACAATCCGCTATGGCCTGCAACAAACACACCTTACTGAGCAGCAGCTTCACAAACATTAGCACAAACATTAACGGGATCACAATCCGCTATGGCCTGCAACAAACACACCTTACTGAGCAGCAGCTTCACAAACATTAGCACAAACATTAACGGGATCACAATCCGCTATGGCCTGCAACAAACACACCTTACTGAGCAGCAGCTTCACAAACATTAGTACAAACATTAACGGGCGGGTAAACCGCTCTCAACACGTAAGTATTCCGCATTGGGATATTCAGGAATATTATAAATATTAGGGAATGATATGTGGAATGCTCTGCCAGAATATATCACAGATTGTAAATCTGTTGGTGCTTTTAAAAAAGGTCTTAAGACACATTTGTTTAAATCTGCTTTTAACTACGTGAAATTTATTTTCCTGTATATTTGTTTGTTATGTAAAGCACCTGAGAACGGCTTGCTGGATCGGGCGCTATATAAATGTTTTATTATTATTATTATTATTATTATTATTATTGAATGTAATGATTAAGAAATAATATGACGTGTAGTTGGGAATTTGATCAATTAAGCCATATACAACGGGCGGGCACTTGGGGGATGGAGAGGCTACACCGGGGTGGGCACCTGGGGGACGGAGATGCTCTACCGGGGCAGGCACCTGGGGGACAGAGATGCTATACCGGGGTGGGTACCTGGGGGATGGAGGCTACACTGGGGCGGGCACCTGGGGGACAGAGAGACTACACCGGGGCAGGCACCTGGGGGACGGAGATGCTATACCGGGGCGGGTACCTGGGCGACGGAGAGACTACACGGGGATGGGCACCTGGGGGACTGAGAGACTACACCGGGCCGGGCACCTGGGGGATGGAGAGGCTACACGGGGATGGGCACCTGGGGGATGGAGAGACTACACCGGGGTGGGCACCTGGGATATGGAGAGGCTATACCGGGGCGGGTAGCTGGGGGACGGAGGCTACACGGGGACAGGCATCTGGGGGACGGAGAGACTACACCGGGGCAGGCACCTGGAGGACGGAGATGCTATACCGGGGCGGGTACCTGGGCGACGGAGAGACTACATGGGGACGGGCACCTGGGGGACTGAGAGACTACACTGGGGCAGGCACCTGGGGGATGGAGAGGCTACACGGGGACGGGCACCTGGGGGATGGATATGCTATACCGGGGCAGGCATCTGGGGGACAGAGGCTACACCGGAGCGGGCACCTGGGGGATGGAGAGGCTACACTGGGGCAGGCACCTGGGGGACGGAGAGGCTACACCGGGGCGGACTGCCACTTACCTGCAGCGCCTCACACAGAGCGGAACGTGACGCCCGGGCAGACAGGTTCGAGAAGACCTTGGCGATGGTTCTGTAGGAGACCCACCATTCAGTCAGTAACAGTTTCTGTTAACAGTCAGGTAAGGTAGATGGAATCATATAGCCGTCACACTACGACGCATCGAGCAAGCGTGCGCTGATATAGGTGATTCTGCACCAATACGCCAGTGTACGTCGATATGCGTTACTCGAATGTTACGTGTTCGTTATGTGTAAGTTGGTATACGTCGATTTACGTCGATGTTCGCTGTTATACAGCGTCGCTCGTCAAGGGGTAGTGAAAGTTTTGTGCTTGCACAAAACTTTTGATGTTTGACAACGTGTGGCATTTACATCGGACGTACGTTATGTATATATTACACATACGTCGATGTATGTTAGACTACGTTAGACAAATGTTCATATGTAGCACTATGTTGACCTATGTCAGTCGGATGGAGCGCCAGCAGAAATGTAGTCCGCATATTGACAACGTACGTCTAACGTATGTATAACGTATTATAAAATATTCTGATTTACAGCATCAGGGGGAATGCAAATGTTCTATTACTGATCAGGTGTACGTGACCAAGTGCATGTATGTATATATATGTAAGTGCCGGTGGTGTCTGAGTGGGATGTAAATAGGGGCACTCAGGGCCTACCCCCTCCCCCTCCCCCTCTGCTGGGTAGGATCACCACACTCACGGTCAAGGTTGGTGGTGGCCATGGGGCCACACAGCTTGGTGGTGGTGGGCAGACCACTGGTAGCCATGGGGATCCGGAATGCTGGATCCCTATTGGTAGGCCCAAGAATGCTTGTTTCCCATTGGTGGAAAGGGGTGGGGTGATAGTCTACAATGAACCAGAGGGCTTGACTCTCTCTCTTCCATTACACTTTATACTCTTCCTTTCTCTTTGTCTGTATTGATTTCACTATAGCCTGCCTACACAACCACAGATTCGATCCCTAGCCTTTACAGTATGTTTTGCGTTTCTCCACTGTGTCTTGACGTATGTAACATATAAGGCGTACTTCTGGCGATCGAATTACATATATAACGTTCACCGGCGTTGTGCGAGCATACCGTGAGCGTATTGCGAGCGTTTTTTGCCGGGAGGCACGTTAGCCATACGTTGGCCATACGCTCTGCTACATTATATTATAGGCTCTCATACGCTGACACATGCTAGCAATAGGTCGGACATATGTTCTACATACGTTCATCACGTTTCAGCACATACGCAACACATACGATGGCCATACGCTAGCAATAGGTCGGACATACATTCTGCATACATTCATTACATTGTTTATACGGTATGTATGGGTCCAACTTTGCCTCCCAGGCCGAAAAGTTTGACGCATCTCAACGTTTGAAAGTGACTTTAGCTGTTGGCCACGCGCTTGCGTTATGCATCGTAATGTGACAGGGCCATAAGGCAGTCAAAAAGAACAGAGGCAGGTGTCAAACAGACAAACACTGTTTGTTGTGAGATGTGATCAGAAGATATTGACCGGGTAACACACACATGTGTAGGTAATTAAGTCTGATTGTTGTGAGATGTGGCCGGGAGGCAGGAGGGACTGACGTCACACACATGTGTAGGTAATTAAGTCTGATTGTTGTGAGATGTGGCCGGGAGGCAGGAGGGACTAACGTCACACACACGTGTATGTAATTATATCTGATTGTTGTGAGATGTGGCCGGGAGGTAGGAGGGACTGACGTCACACACACATGTATGAGAATATATCTGATTATTGTGAGATGTGGCCGGGAGGCAGGAGGGACTGATGTCACACACACGTGTATGTAAATATATCTGATTGTTGTGAGATGTGGCCGGGAGGTAGAAATGACTGACATCACACACACGTGTATGTAAATATATCTGATTGTTGTGAGATGTGGCTGGGAAGCAGGAGGGACTGACGTCACACACACGTGTATGTAAATATGTCTGATTGTTGTGAGATGTGGCTGGGAGGTTGAAGTGACTGACGTCACACACACATGTATGTAAATACATCTGATTATTGTGAGATGTGGCCGGGAGGCAGGAGGGACTGACGTCACACACACGTGTATGTAAATATATGTGATTATTGTGAGATGTGGCCGGGAGGCAGGAGGGACTGACCTCACACACACGTGTATGTAAATATATCTGATTATTGTGAGATGTGGCCGGGAGGCAGGAGGGACTGATGTCACACACACGTGTATGTAAATATATCTGATTGTTGTGAGATGTGGCCGGGAGGTAGAAATGACTGACATCACACACACGTGTATGTAAATATATCTGATTGTTGTGAGATGTGGCTGGGAAGCAGGAGGGACTGACGTCACACACACGTGTATGTAAATATTTCTGATTGTTGTGAGATGTGGCTGGGAGGCAGGAGGGACTGACGTCACACACACGTGTATGTAAATATATCTGATTATTGTGAGATGTGGCCGGGAGGCAGGAGGGACTGACGTCACACACACGTGTATGTAAATATATCTGATTGTTGTGAGATGTGGCCGGGAGGCAGGAGGGACTGACCTCACACACACGTGTATGTAAATATATCTGATTATTGTGAGATGTGGCCGGGAGGCAGGAGGGACTGATGTCACACACACGTGTATGTAAATATATCTGATTGTTGTGAGATGTGGCCGGGAGGCAGGAGGCAGGAGGGACTGACGTCACACACACGTGTATGTAAATATATGTGATTGTTGTGAGATGTGGCCGGGAGGTAGGAGGGACTGAAGTCACACACACATATATGTAAATATATCTGATTGTTGTGAGATGTGGCCGGGAGGCACTGACCTGACGTAGGTGGCAGGTTGGGGGACCAGCCTGATCATGTGAGTGACGGCCTGCAGAATGGTGACCTCCATGTCAATGGACATGTTCAGGTGGCGGCTGAGGAAGGGCAGGAGCAGGTCAAGCATCTGGACACACTGCTGGGCGTCCGTCAGGTACTCACTCAGCCTGCAACATGCACAGAACCATAACCTGATAACTCACTCAGCCTGCAACACGCACAGTGAACATGTATAACCTCATAACTCACTCAGCCTGCAACATGCACAGAACCATAACCTGATAACTAACTCAGCCTGCAACACGCACAGTGAACATGTATAACCTGATAACTCACTCAGCCTGCAACATACAGAGAACATCCATAACCTGATAACTCACTCAGCCTGCAACACGCAGAGTGAACATGTATAACCTGATAACTCACTCAGCCTGCAACACGCAGTGAACATCTATAACCTGATAACTCACTTAGCCTGCAACACGCAGTGAACATCTATAACCTGATAACTCACTCAGCCTGCAACATACAGAGAACATCCATAACCTGATAACTCACTCAGCCTGCAACACAGTGAACTTATAACCTGATAACTCACTCAGCCTGCAACACACAGAGAACATCCATAACCTGATAACTCACTCAGCCTGCAACATGCAGAACCATAACCTGATAACTCACTCAGCCTGCAACATACAGAGAACATCCATAACCTGATAACTCACTCAGCCTGCAACAAGCAGAGTGAATATTTATAACCTGATAACTCACTCAGCCTGCAACATACAGAGAACATCCATAACCTGATAACTCACTCAGCCTGCAACACGCAGTGAACACCTATAACCTGATAACTCACTCAGCCTGCATCATGCAGTGAACATCTCTAACCTGATAACTCACTCAGCCTGCAACACACAGTGAACATCTCTAACCTGATAACTCACTCAGCCTGCAACACGCAGTGAACATCTATAACCTGATACCTCACTCAGCCTGCAACACACAGTGAACATCTCTACCGTGATAACTCACTCAGCCTGCATCACGCAGTGAACATCCCTAACCTGATACCTCACTCAGCCTGCAACACGCACTGAACATCTCTAACCTGATAACTCACTCAGCCTGCAACATGCAGTGAACATCTATAACCTGATAACTCACTCAGCCTGCAACACGCAGTGAACATCTATAACCTGATAACTCACTCAGCCTGCAACATGCAGAACCATAACCAGATAACTCACTCAGACTGCAACACGCAGAGTGAACATGTATAACCAGATAACTCACTCAGCCTGCAACACGCAGTGAACATTTATAACCTGATAACTCACTCAGCCTGCAACATGCAGAACCATAACCAGATAACTCACTCAGCCTGCAACACGCAGAGTGAACATGTATAACCAGATAACTCACTCAGCCTGCAACACGCAGAGTGAACATTTATAACCTGATAACTCACTCAGCCTGCAACACGCAGAGTGAATATTTATAACCTGATAACTCACTCAGCCTGCAACATACAGAGAACATCCATAACCTAATAACTCACTCAGCCTGCAACACACAGTGAACATGTATAACCTGATAACTCACTCAGCCTGCATCACGCAGTGAACATGTATAACCTGATAACTCACTCAGCCTGCAACATACAGAGAATATCCATAACCTAATAACTCACTCAGCCTGTGAAACATCTTTAGTCTGATAACTCAGATTTCAGAAAATACTGATCAAGATTAGTTTAAAAAATAAACTATTAATATCAAGGTGTTTTTTTAAGGCACCCTTTCTATTTTTAATGAACCTTAAATGAAAATATTGTCCGTTGCCCACCTGTCAGGGGATAAAAGGGCCGAGATTGACCCTAAAGCTGGGTCACAAGACGCACGGTTGGCTGAGCGAGACCAGACAGGATGGCTGAATGAGTTGAGCGTCTGTCTCCTGTTTTGGGAGATCGGGGATCCGAACCCATGGGTACATGGGTTCGAACCCTGGTTGAGTCAAACCAATGACATACAAATTTATACTTGTCACTTCCTAGCCAGGCACTCTGCATTATTAGGATAGGGCAAGGACTGGTTGGCTCAGTGTCAGGATAATGTGACTGAGTGGGATATCGGGTCATGGGGCTTGCAGCCTCGTCTCCCAGTGAGGCAGCACTATAAAGTTGCCATGAGTGCGCTGTCACAAGTCGGTACCCATCGTGATATGACCTTAGATGTTGCTAGGACGTAAAACAGCAAACAAACAAACAAACAGCTGGCAGCACGTACCTGGCAAGCACGTTGAGGATGTGGTGGGGCAAGGCCTTGGACCGCCCCTTCTGTTTCAGCATCTCGTCAACCACTTTACGGATGTAGTCGAGCACTGCGGGCACGTACGGCATCAAGACACGCACTCCGGGCGGCAGGTCTGAAAGCAAGCTCCGTGTTAGTTAACACCCACCACACACAGAGGGCGCCACAGTGCCAGTCAGGTGACCACAGGAGCAAAGGTATGAGTCTCCTGACTCAGCAGATCTCTCTAAAATATACCAAAATAACCCCAATCTCCCGCTTTTACTTTGTAATCTCCCATCAAAGAATCATTTTAGGCTGCTTACAAAAATGTGGTTTATCTTTACACGCCTTTTTCATCAGAATGCGCCATTTTGTATCACCCTTTCCACAATTTGCCAGGGGAGGTACCCAGGACTCCGCAACCTCCCCCCTTCAGCCACGCTATTTGTCCCTATTTATTATCTGTGTATCAGGGACATCTTATCTACTTGGCGCCTATGCAGGAGTGCTACTGCTGACATAAGAGTTTCTACAGCACATACCTTTAGTTTGTGGGTCAAACTCGACCACATCGCCCACATCCAGCCTCTCCTGCTGCACCTGGCGGTCGGGGCCGTCGTGGTCGGTCTCCTCTTCATGCAGAGACAGCAGGTTGTACACCAGGTCCATGATGACATCGACAACACGGACGCTGGCTGCCCTGGCGTTGAGCAGGTTCACGACTGTGGGCAGAACGCAGAAGTCCGTCTCTGACCAGCGTGTGCGCAGCAGGTCCAGGTAGCGCACGTGACGTGACCATGTGACGAAGAGGCTGAGCAGCCCGGCCGGACTATGTACGCCCTCCTTAGGCAGCAGCTCCAGCTACAAGAAGTAGCGGGAACCATGACAATGGACAACCAGGCAGCTGAAGCCAGTGGTTACATGCCAGTGTGAACATAGCCGGACTGTTAATCAACCAGGCAAACACAGCGCACATAAGTGTAAACATTAATCATCTAGTCGAACATGGTATGTATATGAGTGTAATCATTAATCAGCCAGCCGAACACTATATGTAGATAAGTGTAACCATTATTCGTCTGGCTGAAAACAGTGTAGATATGTGTAACCATTATTCGTCTAGTCGAACACTAGATAAGTGTAACCATTATTCGTCAAATCAAACACTAGATAAGTGTAACTATTATTCATCTAGTCGAACACTATATAAGTGTAACCATTAATCGTCTGGTCGAACACTAGATAAGTGTAACTATTATTCATCTAGTCGAACACTATATAAGTGTAACCATTATTTGTCTAGTCGAACACTATGCGAACACTGTAGATAAGTGTGACCATTATTCACCTAGTCAAACAGTGTAAATAAGTGTAACCATTATTCGTCTAGTCGAACACTCTGCAAACACTATATAACTGTAAAGAATTATTTGTCTAGTTGAACACTGTGCAAACACTGTATATAACTGTAAAGAATTATTTGTCTAGTCGAACACTGTAGATAATTGCAACCATTATTCGTCTAGTCAAACACTGTGCAAACACTGTATATAAGTGTGACCATTATTCACCTAGTCGAACACTGAAAATAAGTGAAATCATTATGCGCCTAGTCGAACACTAGATAACTGTAACCATTATTCGTCTAGTCGAACACTGTGCGAGCACTACATAAGTGTAACCATTATTCATCTAGCCGAACACTAGATAACCTTAACCATTATTCATCTCATTGAACACTGTGTGAACACTATATAACTGTAACCATTATTCGACTAGTCGAACACTGTGCGAACACTACATAAGTGTAACCATTATTCATCTAGTCGAACACTAGACAACCGTAACCATTATTTGTCTTGTTGAACACTGTGTGAACACTACATACGTGTAACCATTATTTGTCTAGTCGAACTCTAGATAACTGTAACAATTATTCGTCGAACACTGTGTGAACACTACATACGTGTAACCATTATTTGTCTAGTCGAACTCTAGATAACTGTAACAATTATTTGTCTCGTCGGACACTGTATTAAAGGCCCTACCTGAGGCCACACGGCGACCTTGAAGACCATCTGCGTCTCATCCCTGCTGAAGGGGTAGGTAAGGTAGGTGGTGTAGAACTGTGTGAGGCGCGAGACGACGCCGCCCCGGACGGCCCTGAGCAGCGTGACGGCGCGCGGGGCGAGCAGCGCACGGCTGTACAGCAGGTGCGCCACCTGGTGACAGTCAGTGGCACAATGAAGGCACAGTCACAGCACATCACATCACATCACATCATTTCACATCACATCACATCACAGCACAGTACAATACAAGCCAGCAGCCATCCAGCAGGTGCGCCACCTGGTGACAGTCAGCGGCACAATGAAGGCACAGTCACAGTCACAGCACAGTCACAGTCACAGTACAGCACAGCACAACACAACCACAGTGCAGTACAATACAAGCGAGCAGCGCGCGGCCATACAGCAGGAGTGCCACCTGGACAATGTCAGCGGCACAATGAAGGCACAGTCACAGCACATCACATCACAGCACAGCACAACACATCACAGCACAGTACAATACAAGCGAGCAGCGCGCGGCCATACAGCAGGAGCGCCACCTGGACAATGTCAGCGGCACAATGAAGGCACAGTCACAGCACATCACAGCACAGCACAACACATCACAGCACATCACAACCACAGCACAGTACAATACAAGCGAGCAGCGCGCGGCCATACAGCAGGTGCGCCACCTGGTGACAGTCAGCGGCACAATGAAGGCACAGTCACAGTCACAGCACAGCACAGCACAGCACAACATATCACAGCACAGCACAGCACATCACAACACAACCACAGCGCCGTACAATACAAGCGAGCAGCGCGCGGCCATACAGCAGGTGCACCGCCTGGTGGGAGTCACACGAGTCACAGTACAGTACAAACAAGTCACACGGGTCACAACACAGTAGAGGCAGTCACACGGGTCACAGTAGCATCACACGGGTCACGGCACTGTACAGGACAAGCCGGTCACAGCACAGTCAAACTGTCTATACATTATTTACACCGTGTAGTGGAGGTAGATGGAGCTAACTGTCACACCATTATTTACACTGTGTAGTGGAGGTAGATGGAGCTAACTGTCACACCATTATTTACACTGTGTAGTGGAGGTAGATGGAGCTAACTGTCACACCATTATTTACACTGTGTAGTGGAGGTAGATGGAGCTAACTGTCACACCATTATTTACACTGTGTAGTGGAGGTAGATGGGGCTAACTGTCACACCATTATTTACACTGTGTAGTGGAGGTAGATGGAGCTAACTGTCACACCATTATTTACACTGTGTAGTGGAGGTAGATGGGGCTAACTGTCACACCATTATTTACACTGTGTAGTGGAGGTAGATGGAGCTAACTGTCACACCATTATTTACACTGTGTAGTGGAGGTAGATGGAGCTAACTGTCACACCATTATTTACACTGTGTAGTGCAGGTAGATGGAGCTACTGTCACACCATTATTTACACTGTGTAGTGGAGGTAGATGGGGCTAACTGTCACACCATTATTTACACTGTGTAGTGGAGGTAGATGGAGCTAACTGTCACACCATTATTTACACTGTGTAGTGGAGGTAGATGGAGCTAACTGTCACACCATTATTTACACTGTGTAGTGGAGGTAGATGGAGCTAACGTCACACCATTATTTACATGTGTAGTGGAGGTAGATGGAGTAACTGCACACCTTATTACACTGTGTAGTGGAGGTAGATGGAGCTAACTGTCACACCATTATTTACACTGTGTAGTGGAGGTAGATGGAGCTAACTGTCACACCATTATTTACACCGTGTAGTGGAGGTAGATGGAGCTAACTGTCACACCATTATTTACACTGTGTAGTGGAGGTAGATGGAGCTAACTGTCACACCATTATTTACACTGTGTAGTGGAGGTAGATGGGGCTAACTGTCACACCATTATTTACACTGTGTAGTGGAGGTAGATGGAGCTAACTGTCACACCATTATTTACACTGTGTAGTGGAGGTAGATGGAGCTAACTGTCACACCATTATTTACACTGTGTAGTGGAGGTAGATGGAGCTAACTGTCACACATATTTACACTGTGTAGTGGAGTAGATGGGGTAACTGTCCACCTTATTTAATGTGTAGTGGAGGTAGATGGAGCTAACTGTCACCATTATTTACATGTGTAGTGGAGGTAGATGGAGCTAACTGTCACACCATTTACACTGGTATGGAGTAGATGGAGTAACTGTCACACATTATTTACACTGTGTAGTGGAGTAGATGAGCTAACTGTCCACATTATTTACACTGTGTAGTGGAGGTAGATGGAGCTAACTGTCCACCATTATTTACATGTGTAGTGGAGGTAGATGGGCTAACTGTCACACCATTATTTACACTGGTAGTGGAGGTAGATGGAGCTAACTGTCACACCATTATTTACACGTGTAGTGGAGGTAGATGGAGCTAACTGTCACACCATTATTTACACTGTGTAGTGGAGGTAGATGGAGCTAACTGTCACACCATTATTTACACTGTGTAGTGGAGGTAGATGGAGCTAACTGTCACACCATTATTTACACCGTGTAGTGGAGGTAGATGGAGCTAACTCTCACACCATTATTTACACTGTGTAGTGGAGGTAGATGGATCTAACTCTCATACCATTATTTACACTGTGTAGTGGAGGTAGATGGAGCTAATGTCACCATTATTTACATGTGTAGTGGAGGTAGATGGAGCTAACTGTACACCATTATTTACACTGTGTAGTGGAGGTAGATGGAGCTAACGTCACCCATTATTTACACTGTGTAGTGGAGGTAGATGGAGTAACTGTCACACCATTATTTACACTGTGTAGTGGAGGTAGATGGAGCTAACTGTCACACCATTATTTACACTGTGTGTGGAGGTAGATGGGGGAACTGTCACACCATTATTTACACTGTGTAGTGAAGGTAGATGGAGCTAACTGTCACACCATTATTTACACTGTGTAGTGGAGGTAGATGGAGCTAACTGTCACACCATTATTTACAGTGTAGTGGAGGTAGATGGAGCTAACTGTCACACCATTATTTACACTGTGTAGTGGAGGTAGATGGAGCTAACTGTCACACCATTATTTACACTGTGTAGTGGAGGTAGATGGAGCTAACTGTCACACCATTATTTACAGTGTAGTGGAGGTAGATGGAGCTAACTCTCACACCATTATTTACACTGTGTAGTGGAGGTAGATGGGGCTAACTGTCACAC